>JAJOZX010004189.1:320000-426011 GCA_023014485.1 Bathynomus jamesi
TCCACTCTTCGGTCCGGATCATCATCTTCATTAATAGCATGGACTAATCTTGGAATGTAACTTTTCCATTGACAGCTTCAAAATGCGTTGGACAGACGATTCTGAAATTCCTACCTCACGACTCGCTTGCCGCACAGATTTTCTTGGACTTTGGTGATACGTTTCCAGTACTCTTTCTTGCTTTGTGGGGCTTGTCGATGTCCGTGGTCTTCCGGAACGCTTCTTGTGGACATTCTGAACAGTTCCATCGGCTTCAAACTTATCTCTAATTCGAGTGATGGTAAGTCGCGTTGGTGGATCTGTTTGAAACTCCCTCCTAAACTGTCTTTGCACTTCAACTGCGTTTTCACACTTCCAGTAGCATTTTAGAATGAATTTCCTTTGTTCAAAGCTTAGTCTGACTGCCATTATTAATTCTAATGGGTTTAACTTGGAAAGAAAGAAACATCAATTGAGCTATCAGCTGTTAAAGTGTGTATACATTTTTTGGGGACGCCCTGTATATATATATATATATACAGTATATATATATATATATATATATATATATATAATATATATATATAGAGAGAGAGAGAGAGAGAGAGAGAGAGAGAGAGAGAGAGAGAGAGAGAGAGAGAGAGAGAGATCATGCAGTATCACACATGGTAACAGGAGATTTGATCAGTAACAAGAAGGAAACTTGATCTTCGTTGTTTATAGCGCAAAAGCATCTAAGAAGAATTCAGTTTCGGTCAAACATGAACATTTTGATATTTGCAAAAAAAATTGTGTAATAAATTGGTTGTTTTTAGGATCTCTGGGTACTTGTAGGTTATCTCACCCCCACCACCAATTTTGACAGAATATTTTCGTTAAAACTAACGAAACTGTCACGGCTTAACCTAACCAATTATCAAGGGGGGACAGTAGGGTGGCCCACTTTTCAATTTTTTTTTAAAAGTATAGGTTATCGTAGTTTTTCCCATTATTTGGCACTATACTAGCACATTGGTACCATTTTTACAAAAATTGATCAATATTTAGGGGTCTCGCATCGACCTTGAAATTACGAGTTTTTTTTTTAAATGCGTACTTTTTAACGTTTTATTGAATCAAGATAAATCATTAAGTAGGGATGTTTTCTGAATCCTCTTGAGAGAAGTCGTTTGGTGTGCCTTCCAATGTCATACGACTAACGGTTTAAAAGTTGTGCCTGTATACAGGTAATACCAATGTGCTAGTATAGTGCCAAATAATGGGAAAAACCACGATCACCTATACTTTTCAAAAAAATCAGCAAATAGCTGACAAATAAGGAAGAAAGAAACAATAACTTAAACAATCACTTTTGCATTGTATTGACCACTATCACACGTCACTGGCTGCAACGTTGTCCCTCTGTGCTATGTCATCGTGGCGAGTGATGACTTCTTGAAGTCGCCGAGCTCTTTCCGGTTCTTTTCCACCACTTGCAGAAGATCCTGCAGCTGTGCCTCGTCCTTTGTGACCGTGTTCGCATAGTCTTGTATCAGTTGGACTCCTCTTTCAGCGACGTCATTGGTGACCTGGAGATTAGAGATCACATCCTTCAGACGACAAAAGTCCTCGTTCTCGTCCTACTTATCAGTTGGCAGGGTGAGCCACGAAGACCCATACATCTTCAGACCTGCAAATAAGAACCAGGAGGACTCGTCGATCAGGTCGGGGAGTAGCGTCATCTCGTCGACTGAGACGTTCTCGTATGTGAAGTCTTTGGGTACAGGGAGGTGGGACAGCTTCTCTGCCATCTGTTGCTTCACAGTGCCATCCACCTTGTTGCTGCATAGAGCGAAGATGACGGTCTGAGGCCTCAGATACCAGAAGTGCCGCCTCATCACTGCCAGTGACGCTTCTGCCACGTCGCGGTCCACTGCCCTATACCTCAGAAAACGCTGGTATAGTACCAGGTCATTCAACGGCGCATCAGCTGCTACAGGGGCCGCCAACCAAGCTGGTACGTACAGAAGAGCGATGAACACCACGATCCTGTGCAGTTTGTCGACCAGCTCGGCGTCGAGCTCCAGCTGCCTACTGAACATCAGCAGTTTTGTGTAGTAGATGACCTGAAACAGAATAGGCACCATTGTAAGTAAGACAGGTTTATTGTTACCAATTACTTTGTTTGCGTTATAATGAAATGTTTATCTTTGAATAACATTTAAACTTATCTCTAGATTATTTTTGTTTGAAAATACTAACTTTAGCCATCCATCTTGCCATCCATCCACACTGTCCGAAAACTTCTGCCGTTTTCCTCCGGCGTCAGTTTCTCGTTTTCTGCTCTTTTGGAGTAAGTGCCACTCTTTCCACAATGCCTCTAGCTTCCGTTCGCAGTTGAGCTTTATGATTGTTTTAATGCGGGCCATGTTCCAAAACTTTAAGACGTTGTTTACGGTTTCTTTGAATGCGTCTTTCCTGTTAGCAGTGTACTGGATAACACTGAAGAAGTATTGCAAAACCTGCCGTGTTGTTGGCAATTTGCTACCACTGATGGAGGACGACGGTTGGCCAACTAAAAAAATTTCCGAGGCCGATCTTAGAGAAGGTAGCGATGTTATTTTCGCCTTTCCTTTTGATGACTCTCTATTTGTAGCTTCAAGAGTTCTTCCAGTTATGGTTGCCAACGATTTGTCCATGACAAAGGATGAGGAACTCAGACAGAATTTCAAAATGTTATGTTCTGCAAAAAAAGAAATAGGTTAGGTACCTGGCACAGGCATAGTGCATTTTCTGATTACCTATATACATTATACATTCCGCCCGGGTATGGTGACTCATTTTTTTGAAAAGTATAGGTGATCGTGGTTTTTCCCATTATGGCACTATACTAGCACATTGGTATTACCTGTATACAGGCACAACCTTTAAACCGTTAGTCGTATGACATTGGCAGGCACACCAAACGACTTCGCTCATTAAGAGGATTCAGAAAACATCCCTACTTAATGATTTATCTTGATTCAGTAAAAAGTTAAAAAGTACGCATTTAAAAAAAAAAACTCGTAATTTCAAGGTCGATGCGAGACCCCTAAATATTGATCAATTTTTGTAAAAATGGTGTCAATGTGCTAGTATAGTGCCAAATAATGGGAAAAACCACGATCACCTATACTTTTCAAAAAAATTGAAAAGTGGGCCAGCCTAGCGTACAGTTGATCTATTAGTAAATAGTAAATACTCTTCCAGAAACAAACAATGTTATAATTAATAATAGATCAACTGTACGCCCTTGATAAATAATTGGTTAGGTTAAGTCGTGATATTTTCGTTAGTTTTAATGAAAATATTCTGTTAAAATTGGGGGGGGGGGGGGGGAGATAACCTACAAGTACCGATTTCTGTAAGAATGTCCGCCTTGTGTGAGGAGAGAGAAGGGATTTGTTTTCAACTTTTTGTGTTAACTAAATCCTTTAATGTGTTCCATTGTCTCTCGTGACTGAATTTTTGTTCATCAATTTTTAACAATAGTAATCTGCTTTCGCTTTTTGTGACTGCATTAAGTGTGTTACAGTAGTGTTTGTATGTCTGTTCGGTAATAATATCAGTTTTCCATAATTTGAAAAGTATGTCTGCGTTTAATACTCACATTGAGTGCTGGGCTGACCCATTGGTTGATGTATTTAGTTTTAGATATTACTTTTGATTTGAGACAAGAGTTTGTACTAAATATATCCATTAATGTGCTTGAAAGTGCTTGAAATTTTGTTCCATTGTTATGGCTATTTTCGGTTATTCCAGTCAAGTCAAAAGCTATTATTTCTCTAAGGAATTATAGTTGTAAGATCTATAACCAACTTTTATATTTTCCTACGCGGAGAAATGGGTGATTAGCATGGTGTATAATTATAGACAAGTGATCTGTGATATTAATATAATTATACCTGAGATACAGTCAAGCGGAGACTACCCAGATTTGATCTAGCAGAGTCGAATTTCTAAAGTCTAGTTGGCTTTGTAATTACTAATTTAAAACCACTTGCAGTCATGATATTGTGAAAGAAGCTTGCGTTATATTTGATTGTTCTTTTGTGAGGTCAAAAGCTAAGGCTCCTGCAATGACGCAACTGTTACCGATATGACTGGAGGTTAGAATGTTATCGATATTTGTAATAAAAGCTGGTACGTTCGTTACCAGCTGGTAGCCGGTAGATGTGTAAAATTGAATACTGGATATGAATATACATTTCAGTTGGAAGTGTTTCCGAGATATTGCTTATACGGGGCTCCAATAAACCTTAGCGCCCCCCCCCCGCCCATGGCCTAAACCATTAGAAGTACAGTAAAACTAAACATACCTTACAAAAGAAAATTTAATCCTGCATTTAATGAGAAACAATTAAAACTTGGTGTTCCCGCTATTGGCTTCCAAGACAGCCTGAATTCGCTTTGGGTAGCTTGCTAAAAGTGACGTGAATAGATCTTGATCGTTACGCAAATTTGCTAAAACAGTTTCAATGTGTTGCGTCATTGTATCCTTCGAAAATCGATTTGCTGCAGGTTCTTGAAACAAGACACATTCAACCTTGTCCTTTATAACTGATCCAATGTGTTCACAGACGTTCAGGTCAGGAGAATTTCCTGGCCATTGTTCATTTCCAAAGAAATCGATCTCATGGTTCCGCAACAACTGTTGAGTGGCGAATGCCTTAAAGCAGGGGGCCTTATCGTGCAGAAGTGTGACCTGATCGACATCCATAACATTGTTTGGGTTTCTTAGAAAAGAAATGACATGCTGGGATAGAATAATATCACGAAAATACTGTCCATCCCAACTCTGACCATTTGGCTTCAGCACCCACATGAGCTTCTTTGCAGTGAACAAAAACAAACACACCAACACAGTCTGGACTTTTTAATAATTCGCGATAATGTTCATTGTCATCGATTTCATCTGGTGTTGTGACCCACACTCGATCATTTTGGTAGTTAGGCCGACGTGTTACGTAAACAAAAAATTCATCGGAGACAGCTAAATGCATGAAATCATCCACATCCCAATCTTCAAGATAATGGGCAAACCACATTCTGTCATCGATGTTAAGTTGAGTTTTTCTTGGCTTTGGAAGTTCACGCCAAGGCTTTAAACCTTGCCTATGACGGTACAGTCGAATGATCTCACCACTAACGATCTTTCCTCTCAACACTTCGATCTCTCTAGAAAGTTTAACACAGCTGTTTTTCCGCTTACGCGTACCGCTTTCAATGATGTCCTTTGTTTCCTGAGAGAGTGGCAAATTTGGGCGCCCAGATTTGGTTGTGTCCATTTCACATTCATCCAAAGTTTATTCCAATTTCTTTTGACGAAGTCCTCACTTCTTCGCAACTTTTTGGCAACCCATGAACGTGTTATAAAGGTGGCTCCAGCATCACGAGCTTCCCGAAATGTTATTGCTCGTATGTGATCTATCAAACGTTGCCTCTCCGAATCACCAATTAATTGAGAAGCCATTATATTATCACTTTATCAGCTAGAGTAATTTTAATACCTGCAATAAATAAAGAATTTTATTTTTATATTTTAATCACTAAAAACTATTTCGATATAAGTAAACATGTAAGTTGCAAATGGGGGGGCTAAGGTTTTTAGGAACCCCTTATTTCAGTTCTTCGATACTTTTATTCTTGTAGCTTGAGTTGACAAATATAATTACACCTCTGCCTCTATTGTTACGCCTATATACGAGTATGTGATAGCTTGTGTACCCTGGAATATTAAAAAAGATCTTATTATTGTCATTTAACCAAGTTTCGGTTAACATAATACACGTGAATTTTGTTATGATAATTTTAGATTAACTGTCAGTTCATCAAAGTGGTTAGGGAGACTGCGAATGCTTAAGTTCAGGAAAGCCAGTTTTCCAGTGTTGTATTTCTTGTTTAAAAAGTTGTTTAATGAGATATAGTTACTGTTGGTTACATTTTGAGATTCAATAATTTTATTTACAATATGAGAGCACTTAGTGTTAATCATGATGAAGGGATTAGGGTAATAGGTAGCAGAATTAATGACTAACCTTGGTTAACCTTGGTTTTGATTCCGCCCGAATTGTTCATTCTGAAGAAGGTCAAGCTTGTCACTCCACCTTAGACGTACAGTTTAACGTGAAATCCGAATCACGCCCACCAGCAGCCCAGCGTCTCAACTACTACGCTAGCCAGGGTACCCATTTATCTACCAACCAATTTTTGTGTGAAAGGATGAACAGCTGGGTTTTGCTGCGCGCTGCCTGCCGTCACCGGGTCTCGATTCCGGGGCCGATGGATTCGTAGTCAGCGACGCTAACCACTACACCACCGAAGTAAAAAGTTTTATATAAGTCGTAATTTCGTAGCAATTCCCTGCATTGGTCTCTCTTCACACGAAGGTCAAGCTGGTGGCTCCGCCTCTAGGTCTGGCTTGATGGAGAAGCGAGTTGCTCTCTTGCGCTCTCCACCGCACATAACCAGGTACACCCGGCTCATCTGGTACCATCCTGAGCCAGGCATCTAGTCTTTTTTTCAACATTTCAACTTTGACCCCTACAACGTTGCTGAGGTCCTTTGGAAGCTGGTTAAAAAAGTTTTGGCCCCTGACAACCAAGCTATTTTCCTTCAGTGTTGAGGAAGTCCCTTTTTGGGCCTTTAATTTGGGAACACTACACATTCTACCTTTCCTATTTTCCAGTGTTGTCTGGGTGATAATTGGGTTTAGTTTGAGGTTTGGTATCTGTTTTTCGATCATTTTCCATGTATGTATTATGGTGTACCTCTATTCTTCTTCCCAGGGAGTTCAGATTTAGTTTCCGTAGTCTTTTCCAGAGGTTGAGTTCTTTGCAGCCATCGATCTTGGCAGTGAAATGTCTCTGGATATCTTCTAGTTTATTAATTTCTTCCTTCTTGTATGAGGACGTTAAGACCGAGCAGTAATCAAGTTTTGGTATGATCAGCGTTTGCAACAGGGGAATCATTACTGTCTTGTCCCTTCTTTTAAAGGTTCTTTGTACCTGCCCCGAAACCCTTTTTGCTTTGTTTATCGCTATCTGATTTTGTATCTCAAATTTCGTATCATCGGTCATTATAACCCCCAAATCTATCGCTTTCGTGCTTCTCTGAATTTCCTGTCTGTCCGGGGCATAATATGCTGTGTTTAAGTTCCTGATTTCTACCATATCTCAAGAGCTGGAATTTCTCGGTGTTGAATGTCATGTTGTTCTCTTCTGGCCATTTGTATATTCTGTTTGTGTCCCTCATGCAAGGCCTCCACCTCTTTCGCATCACTGATTTTTCTAGATAGATATGATGAAAATAACCACGAAGGAAAAAGGAAACACAGAATGGTGCTCAAGCGCTTTCGTCTAATGACATTCCCAGGAACACTGAAATAAATACAAGTTCGAGACTATATATAGGTCACAAAAAAAAACTAAAGATACAATAGAAAAATAAAAATTGTAGGAGCATACAAATTTATAAGGAAAAACTACCAGTTTTAGCACTTTGCCCCTCTTGTCTAAATCCGTTCTGAACGAATTCAAAACAACAGGATCAAGCGAAAAAAGACCTTGGCTAATGTTAAAATTATTTGTAAGTTGAATAATGGCAGACTCAAGAATATTTCTATTAACAATGTTGCTTGACTGAAACAAAATTGAAGCATTATTCCAATCAATACAGTGGGATAACTCTGACAAATGGACAAAAAGGACACTGGACGATTGTCCCGTTCTAACGGAATATTGATGCTGTTTTACACGTGTGTGCAAATCCTTTCCCGTCTGTCCAATGTAAAAGGAATCACATTGTTTACAACCAATTTTATAGATAATGCCTGAATTATTGGTAGGGCTATTTTTTATTGTGATATTTTTCACAATATTGTCATATGAAAATACTTCATTAATATTAAAAAATTTAAGTACATTAGCAATGCCTAAAAAGCTGGGAAAATTCACACGATAGAAAGTTCGTTTTGCCTTGTTAAGACAAGATTCCAAAAAAACAGGTGGGTAACACAAATCACTTCCAATACTGTTGATTTTTTCTAATTCGGCATCTATAGTTCGGCACCAATAATTTTCATATATATATATATATATATATATATATATATGGGTTAGACAAAATAATATGAACACCTTGATAAATGGCGGTTTTTATTCTTAATATGGTCCTCCTTTAGCGGCAATAACAGCTGCAATGCGTCGGGGAATTGATTCATACAGCTTTTGGACAGTGGCTAGAGGAATCCTGAGCCATTCTTCGAGCAAACCCTGCTCCAGTTCCTCCAAAGACGCCGGCGGTGGGAACCGGCTTCTGACCTGCTGCTCCAACTGACACCACAGATGCTCGATAATGTTAAGATCCGGGGATTGTGGAGGCCAATCCAAGCGTTCTACTTCACTAACATGCTCTTCAAACCAGTTTTTAACAACCCCAGCGGTGTGGATTGGTGTATTATCATCCTGGAAGACGGCGCCGCCATTGGGAAACAGCGTTTGGACCATGGGATGGACCTGGTTAACCCTACCAGGCTACCATGCAGTACTACAGCTGGGCCATGAGTATTCCACGATATTGCTGCCCAAACCACCACAGATCCGCCTCCATGCTTAACGGTTGGGGTCAGGCAGTCTGGGTCATAAGCATCTTTAGGCTGTCTCTAGACGTAAACTCGACAGGAACATGGAAATAGCGTAAAGGAGGATTCGTCGGAGTAGACTACATACTTCCACCGCTCCATTGACCAATTCTTATGGTCATTACACCATTTTCTGCGCCGCTCAATGTTGATGTGCGAAAGGAAGGGTTTGGCAATTGCAGCCCTCCCATGGTATCCAGCTCCATGGAGCTCGCGACGTACAGTTCTGGTCGATACAGGGCTTGCAAGATGCTGGTTAAGCTCTGCAGTCACTTTTGGAGCTGTGGTCTTATGGTTCTTTGTCAGAATGCGCTTTAGCACCCGGCGGTCTCGATCACACAGCTTCTTCTTGCGTCCACTATTGCATTCGTCGGTGCTTGTCTTTCCATGGTTTTGGTATGCAGACATGACCATAGAGACAGTTCCTCTGGATACATTGAACATCTGAGCGGTTTTCGTCACCGATGCACCAGCCATCCGCGCTCCTACAATTTGCCCTCTTTGGAAGTCTGACAGGTCTTTCATAACTGCTAATTCATAATTCACTCAGATCTGTAAAAACAACGTGAGGGTTATAACATGACGTATACACTCTCTGTTACGCATTTAAATAGGTTTGCCAGTCATTTGACCGTTTACTTTGTGTCTGAGCAGTCCGTAAAGATAACCGGTGAAATCGGCGGGTGTTCATATTATTTTGTCTAACCCCGGTATATGTATGTATGTATATATATATATATATATATATATATTATATATATATATATATATATATATATATATATGAAAATAACCACGAAGGAAAAAGGAAACACAGAATGGTGTTCAAACGCTTTCGTCTAGTGACATCCTCAAGAACACTGAAATAAATAACAAGTTCGAGACTATATATAGGTCACAAAAAATAAAAATAAAATAGAAAAATAAAACTTGTAGGAGGAGCATACAAATTTATAAGGGACGCTGGATTTGTTCAGTAGCTGGATGAATGAAGTAGCGTGAATCGGTTCCCCAGAAAAGTTGTGGGTCCCTTCTGTTACGTAACCTTTGCAGTTATGAAGGAAGTTTAAACAGACCCAAACATTATTATTATGAACAAAATACAAATTTAGAAATTACATACCACTGAATATTTAAAGAAATTATAATTTTCTAAAAAAGTTTGGCATCTTTAATTTAAAATCTTACGTATTAGATTAATTCTTTAAAACATATTTAAGTTTAAGCTTTAAAACTACCGTATCTTACGTTCAGATAACAACGGAATTTTTAAACGTTTTCAAAACAATTTAAATCTGATAAAACTTTGGCTAATTTTGGGTGTTTTCAAGCATTCTGTAAAATTAATCGAGTAAAAATATATCCACTCTCACAAAAACACATACTCCCACACACACACATACACCCCCTCCCACCACAGACACGAACTACAGTATATATATTTATACTGTTTATCACAGATGAAGCTTTATATCTGTAAATGAATATATTTTTAGTTTTTAATTTTATTAAATTTCCATTTTATAAATATTAATATCTTTTTTTTAACGAAATATAGCTGTGGGCGCACAGATGTGTACCGAGGAGTATTATATATATATATATATATATATATATATATATATATATATATTTTAACTGCAAACAACACAGTATAATTAATGTAAAGAACGACGCTTGTGTAGAAGAGCGTCCGCACAAGATGAGGAGAAAGAACGAACAAATGAAAAATGAGGCACCTCCCAGGAATCGAACCCGGGATCACCCAATTGCCGGTCGGACATGCTAACCACTACACCAAGGTCCCCGATCAGTCAGAAGTCGTAATTCTCCTTAGATTCATATATATATATATATATATATATATATATATATATATATATATATATATACACAGTGCTCGAAGTGGAAATTTTAAAGCAAGGGTTAACGTTTCCCCTCATATTTTAAGAACAATACAATTTTAAAATAGCATTCTAACACGATAACTTAAGTTTAGTTCAATTTTTCAAGCATACAAAACCATATTAAATTTTAAAAATTAGCTATTAGTTTTGTCAATTATATGTTGCAAAATAAGTTAATATACGGTTAACATTTTTATTCGTGAAGGGACATAAAAATGCATTTATAAATCTCTATTTAATTGCATATAATTCATTATATCAAGATATTTATATAATAAATAATTTGTTTATGGCATAGAATATAAAAATAGGTATTTAAAATATAAAAATAGGTAATTAAAATGCAACTTTATTCAATAATATTTTTTAAGCTAAAAAAATATGCTAGATTAGTGGGGGTGCGTGTTTCCCCGCATTTCTTTCCAGCAAAGAAGTAAGGGTGTGCTGCTGACCAATTGAGAGAAGTGGGGGTGTGCACACCCCCGCGTTGCCGTCCACTTCGAGCACTATATATATATAATATATATATATATATATATATATATGCCTCGGTGGTGTAGTGATCAGCATTGCTGACTACGAATCCATCGTCCCCGGGATCGAGACCCGGTGACGGCAGGCGGCGCGCAGCAAAACCCAGCTGTTCATCTTTCCACACAATAAATAAAAAATTGGTTTGTAGATAAATGGGTACCCTGGTCAGCCTAGTGTTAAAGACGCTGGGCTGCTGATGGGAGGTCGTGAGATCGAGTGCGAGCGAGGACTTCGTAATTTCTGACCGCCCGTGGTGGGGGCATGGTTCGGATTCGACGTTAAACTGTAGTTCTAAGGTGAGTGACGAGCTTGACCTTCGTCAGAATGAACAATTCGGGCCGAAGCAAACCCAAGGTTAACCAAGGTTATATATATATATGTTACACACAGACCTCACATGAAACAAGGACGCTCAATTTTGCCAGTTGAGGTTTAAGGTTTGGTTTTGGCTAAAAATATAATAGTTACCCCTTTTTCTTTGATGTATTCAATTTGACGTGAAGGCAGCGAGTCTTTTGCTTATATTGAGTTCTAAATTTAGCTGGGCTAGGCTGCCCTAAACCCTAGATCCTGTCCCAAAGCTGGATTCTATCTGCTTTGCAGATAGCTGGTGAGGAAGCTATATTTTTGGGACCTCTTTGCGAGTGACCCGTTGCCCACGTCAGGTTGATTGTGCTAGAGGTTCCTCAGTTCTTTTGGCAGGACATTAAAAAGGTTTGGGCCTCGTATTCTGAGAGTATTTTCCATCCTCGTTTTCGTATCCGCTCCTTTGTATGGCTTCTATGTTTGCAATGTCTCGTTTTCTGTATGGTTTTGAGAGTACTGACCAATACTCAATTAATGGTTACATAACTCTTCCACAATTTTAGTATGATGTTTGCTTTTTTGCTATGGAAGTTCTTCCACATAATTTTACTGTTACAGTTTTTTCTAAACTGTGCATCCGATGACATTATTACCCCAAGATCCCCGACTTGTGAGTTTGGTGTTCTCTGTTTGGCTTGCAGTGTTTTGTACCCATTATTCTGTATCACCTTGTGTTTACCGTATCGTACCATATCTTATAAGTTGGAATGTTTCTTCGTTGAACTTCATATTGTTGTCTTCCGCCTACTTGAATAATGTTTCAGTGTCGTTTTGCAATTTTTCTGTTACCCTTTGACATCTTGCATATCTTTGTGTCATCCGCGAAACATGATACGATACTATCATTACTGCCATCAATGTCTACAATCATTATAAACAGCAATGGAGATAATGCTGTACCTTGTGGGACTGAGCTGACGACTTCTGAGACTTCAGATTTGATTTAATTTATTACCACTCTTGTTCTTTTGGTCAGAAAATAAAATATTCATCGTCCAAGCTTTCTAGTGATTCCCGAAATCTTAAGTTTGTGTGCTATAGTTCCATGCTCGCATTTGTCGAAGGCTTTAGCAAAACCAGTATATATACAGGGTGTCCCATAAGTCCGGCATCATAGGAGAAATTTATATTTTCTATTTCTACAAACCATAATTCATATTTTTCTCTTTCTACAGGCCATAATGTCTGTGAGCAACGAAGAACGAATCCAGATAATTCTACTCATAGGAAATCTGAGTCAGAGAGAGGCCGCTGCTGAATTTAACAGACTGCATCCAGACCGCGAGCCAATAACACAGAGTTGTGTTAGCAGACTTGTTGCAGTGTCTCTTTGACTCCGATTTCCTATGTCTCCAAACATATGAAACACGCTATATATATATATATATATGTTACAGTCAAAGTGTGTAACCAGCCACTTCACGTAATGGCTGAAACTTTTAGTCATTTCGCGAAATGGCTGTTTCACTTGGTCATTTCGCGAAATGACTAAAGTGACTTTTGTCATGAATTCATGGAAATAACAAACATCACAATAAAATTGGAAACCTTTATTTAACTAACTAAATCTGCTAAAACATACATACATCCACAGGTCTGTTCAAATAAGTGAGAAACACTCTTCAAATACACATTTGAACACATTTGAATTTGAATTTTCAATATAGAGGTTTTCAAATACTAACCGGGCCTTCAATGTTATTCCGATGTCCGCCGTTGAAGGCCCGGTTAGGTCAACTATATGTCCTTGACAATTGGTTAGGTTAAGTCGTGTTATTTTCTTTAAAACTAACGAAAATAACACAACTTACAAGATCATTTGCCCGGTTAGGTGAACTGTATGCCCTTGACAATTGATTAGGTTTAGTCGTGTTATTTTCGTTAAAACTAACGAAAATAACACAACTTAACCTAACCAATTGTCAAGGGCATACAGTTGACCTAACCGGGAAAATAATCTTGTACGAAATGACCAAGGTGGAATTTTAACCATTTCGCGAAATGACTAAAAGTTTCAGTCATTACGCGAAATGGCTGGTTACACACTTCGACTGTAACACACACATATATATATATATGAGATGAATTTTACAATTAAACACGTGAAATGAATGAATAATGCAAACCCAAAAGAAAAGAAAAATGATTCCAAGGCCTTTCATGTATTCGATGAAGTGTACTTCTGAATACACTAAAAGCCTTGCAATAATTTTTCTTTTTCCTCTGAGTTTGCATATATATATATATATATATATATATAATATTTAGGAGAAATCCAATGACAAGGAGAAATGTAAATGCCATGAAAAGTCTTCTTTAATGCGCAACGTTTCGAGCAATACGCTCATCTTCAGGCTGTTTAATAACAATGTGAAATTAAAATCAATATTGAATGAAAAACAAAACAGAAAATTTCTATAACCTATTCGTAAAGACAAATTTTAAAAGACTGAGAAAAGAGGGTTAAATTCTAAGTTATACAGATTTACATATAAAAATTAAGAAGTTATTTTAAATACATATAGTAAATGTGAAATTAATACACTGGAAAAATTAACAATAGTACACTGGAATAATGGAACTAGCTACCTTACACAGCAGTATCCGAGGCTGACTAATTTGAGCAGAGACAGGAACGGGAAACACGAGAGATGGCGAGGGCGATTGGGGAAGGAGGGATTATAAGGAATTGGGGAAGGAGGAGGGATCATAGCAAATTGAGAGGGACGGCGGATGAGTCAACATTCAGACTAGGGGACAATGCTTTAATGAAAAGCGATTCTAAAATTCTTAGTGAGTTGGGACAAGTATTACAACCAAGAATTTTAAAATTGTCTAAAGTGACATCAATTTTACATTTAATGCTGTGTTCACGAATACTCGAGGCTTCTTTAGTTTTTAAAATTTTACCTGTTCGGCCACTTATTCCCATATGCGAATAAAATCTAGCCCTGAGAGAGCGAACAGTGCTGCCGATGTAATTCCCAAGGAGACACCTGGGGCAGGTAAATAAATATACAACACCGCTACGCAACGAGTCAGGGGTTCGATCCTTCGCTGAGAAAAAGCTACCTAAAGACGTTTTATTAATAAATATGATGCGGAAATCAGTATGATAAAAAAATTTCCTTAACAATTTTGTAAATTTAAGCTTAAATTCCTTATTCAAAGGACCCATTTCAGGTACCAAGAAATATTTTATATCCTTCGGCACTGTAATACATGGAAGTTGAGGGCTATAAACATTATTTAAGAAGGATCTAATTAGTTTGTCTACATATTGAACAGGAAAACTATTATTAGTAAAGTATGATCTTAGATTATTAAATTCATCATTAAGTAAGGTAAAATTAGAGGTCAAATTAGAGGTCAAATTATATCCTCTGAACAGGAGAGTTTTAATACAAGACATCTTATAGTTGAAATCAGTAAAACTAAAAAAATTCATGCCCAAACCAGTGAAAGTGGGTTTCCTGTAAACTGATGTAGTAATAGAATCACCGTTTTATGACTCATTTAGAAAGTGTAATTTTTAGACAATCTCCCACTCATCTCAAGCCAATTTTCTATCGACGCTTCGTTGATGATTCGATAGCAGTCTTTGATAATGCGGTACAAGCGCAACAATTCTTTAACTTCCTAAATTCTTTGCACCCCAATATAACGTATACAATGGAAACTGAGCAAAATGGCTCCCTCCCCTTCTTAGATCTTTTAATTTCGAAAAACGGTGATTCTATTACTACATCAGTTTACAGGAAACCCACTTTCACTGGTTTGGGCATGAATTTTTTTAGTTTTACTGATTTCAACTATAAGATGTCTTGTATTAAAACTCTCCTGTTCAGAGGATATAATTTGACCTCTAATTTTACCTTACTTAATGATGAATTTAATAATCTAAGATCATACTTTACTAATAATAGTTTTCCTGTTCAATATGTAGACAAACTAATTAGATCCTTCTTAAATAATGTTTATAGCCCTCAACTTCCATGTATTACAGTGCCGAAGGATATAAAATATTTCTTGGTACCTGAAATGGGTCCTTTGAATAAGGAATTTAAGCTTAAATTTACAAAATTGTTAAGGAAATTTTTTTATCATACTGATTTCCGCATCATATTTATTAATAAAACGTCTTTAGGTAGCTTTTTCTCAGCGAAGGATCGAACCCCTGACTCGTTGCGTAGCGGTGTTGTATATTTATTTACCTGCCCAGGTGTCTCCTTGGGAATTACATCGGCAGCACTGTTCGCTCTCTCAGGGCTAGATTTTATTCGCATATGGGAATAAGTGGCCGAACAGGTAAAATTTTAAAAACTAAAGAAGCCTCGAGTATTCGTGAACACAGCATTAAATGTAAAATTGATGTCACTTTAGACAATTTTAAATTCTTGGTTGTAATACTTGTCCCAACTCACTAAGAATTTTAGAATCGCTTTTCATTAAAGCATTGTCCCCTAGTCTGAATGTTGACTCATCCGCCGTCCCTCTCAATTTGCTATGATCCCTCCTCCTTCCCCAATTCCTTATAATCCCTCCTTCCCCAATCGCCCTCGCCATCTCTCGTGTTTCCCGTTCCTGTCTCTGCTCAAATTAGTCAGCCTCGGATACTGCTGTGTAAGGTAGCTAGTTCCATTATTCCAGTGTACTTTGTTAATTTTTCCAGTGTATTAATTTCACATTTACTATATGTATTTAAAAATAACTTCTTAATTTTTATATGTAAATCTGTATAACTTAGAATTTAACCCTCTTTTCTCAGTCTTTTAAAATTTGTCTTTACGAATAGGTTATAGAAATTTTCTGTTTTGTTTTTCATTCAATATTGATTTTAATTTCACATTGTTATTAAACAGCCTGAAGATGAGCGTATTGCTCGAAACGTTGCGCATTAAAGAAGACTTTTCATGGCATTTACATTTCTCCTTGTCATTGGATTTCTCCTAAATATTAAATTGAAGCTCTGTAGAAGCAACCAGCATGATTATATATATATATATACAGGGTGTCCCATAAGTCCAGCATCATAGGAAAAATAATTAAAAAAAGGCAAAACAAAAGTTTTTATTTACAGAACGTGCTCAATATGTCCACCATTGTTTTCAATACACAAATTCAGACGTGATACCCAGTCAGCAAGCACACGGTGAATGATGTCGGGAGTAATGGTGTTACATGCCCCAATAATGCGCTGCCGCAAATGTTCAACACTCGTAATTTTCTTTACGTATACCAGCGCTTTCAAGTGGCCCCAGAGATAAAAATCTAGTGGCGTGAGATCCGAGCTTCTAGCTGGCCATTCCACAGGCCCTCGACGTCCTATCCAATGACCAGGGAATTGTTGGTACAGGTATTCTCTTACTTGGGTGCTGTAATGTGCAGGAGCGCCGTCTTGCTGGAACCTTGTTGGGAAATTTCCTTCTTCGTTCAAGACACTGGGAAATGCTTCTTCCTTGAGCATACGTAGGTAGGTGCCTCCAGTGACATGTTCATCGAAAAAGAGGGGGCCTATGATGCGATCCTTCCAAATGCCACACCATACCACCACCCGAGATGCACCTTGTTCCTTTGAAGAGGTATACCAGTGAGGGTTGTTTTGAGACCAGTAGCGGGTGTTCTGTCGATTTACCTCACCATTTCCATAAAATACAGCCTCGTCACTGAACAGAATGGTGGACGGGAAATTGGCATCCCAAGCATAAGAAAAATATGAATTATGGTTTGTACTTTGTAGAAATAGAAAAATATGAATTTCTCCTATGATGCCGGACTTATGGGACACCCTGTATATATATATATATTATATATACAGTATATATGATTCACACAGACCGTGCATGGAACAAGGAACTCTTCTGGGATAATTAAATCCACTATAGTCCGAATAAGCAATGGTAAATGACAAATACCATAGTTTTTCTTTTTCATGATGCAAGCCCAAAGCCCATGTCCCAAAGCTGGATCCTGTCTGCTTTGCAGATAGCTGGTGAAGGAAGCTATATTTATGGACTTCTTTGCGAGAGACCCATTGCCCACGTCGGGTTTGCATCATGAAAAAGAAAAACTATGGTATTTGTCATTTACCATTGCTTATTCGGACTATAGTGGATTTAATTATCCCAGAAGAGTTTCTTGTTCCCTTGTTCCATGCACGGTCTGTGTGTATCATAAAAAACTCAGGGAACCATTCTGAGTTCATTCCCATATATATATATATATATATATATATATATATATATATATATATATATATATATATATATATATATATATATATATATATTGTCTAATTTAGTTTCGGCTAATAATTTTAAGAAACAATAAAATTCTAATTTTGTTTGTCTTTTGTGTCAAAATATTTCAGTATTTCAGTTATAATTATTTCTTCCGAGATTTTGGTATAAATTAGTACTGATTACTCGATTCCCTTCTTCAAATTCGTTCGTTTACATTAACGTAAATAACTGGGTGTGTATATGAATAAGGATAAGTAACTAAGAAAACGCAGAGTATACGGTTTACTGTCGTACAACCGTAGCTAAATCGAAAATGTACTGTAATAAATTTGCTGTACGTACAGTATAACTAAAATAAATATAATATGCATTTAAATTATTACCCCCAAATATCATTGGTAGCTTTAGAGGTGATGTAAAGACTGCAATGAACTGTGGTTGAATTGATCTGAATTTGTTGATTGTTTCTGTAGAGGTTACTGTTAATTTAATCTCAGTATACGAGTGGTGGTCAAAATAAACATTATCCCGAGCATGAAATTTAGTTATACGCTTCGGAAAGATGTTAATATTGAGAGCAGACGTTCTGAATATTTTATATTTTTATAGTATAGTTACTTATGAGGAGGTTACATAACTTACAAATTCTTTCGGATTTTTTAAGATTCAAGAGACACGTTCCTTACATGGCGAAGGAAGACGTGAATCAAGTGAAATGGGAAATAAATCTTTCTTGTGACTCTTTCGGCATCAAAATGAACGTTTTAAAGGAGACATTCGGGAAACAAGATGGAATAATGCAGAATGCGGAAGATATTATGTAATGCTAAATTTATATCACATTGTATATGTAAGATTCAGACAGACTTATGTCTCACTTCTATATAGAAGAATTTTATAGATATTATTATTGTTAAAAATAGTATCAACCCGAACTTTATATAGCGTTTAACAGCTTTTCTTAATTTCCTGAAAGAAATACATTCAGGAAGCGAGGAAATGCTATTATTATTATTATTATTATATTATTATTACTATTATTCAGAATGTAAAATCTCATATAAGAAGATAATACCTATTTTTCAAACAAGATATCTGGCTCTTCCGAAGATGACGCACCTTACAAAGAGAAGTAAAATTCCGAAATCAAAGCTTATTAACTTCAGAATAAATCTCTAAGCTTCTTTTAATGATGTGCTGCATTTATAATACCTAATACATAGCACATAATGTATAATGTACAGTTTTATCGTGCTCGTTTTTCCTAAACGAGGAAAATTGGATGACGGAAGGATTTAAACTAATTTCATAATCATTTCGTAATCGTTCTGCAAAAATATTAAATTTTTCTTTTTTCTGCAGGCGATCTATTTACATACATCACTTTGTAACGCATTGAATAAAGCAGTAGTTATGGCCAAAGCATTACTGAGACATAACTACCTAATCGCACCGCGAAAATTTTAACATTTTTGCAGATAGATTGCTTTGGCTTTTAACTGTCCAATTATAAAACTACAAATACTGATGTCAGTAGAGTATAAAATTGTATACACTGACAGTGATCAAAGTAGTTCCGGAAATTATCTGAACAGGCCATATCTACTCTGTTCTCTTGACACTGATGTTCGAAATTTTTCCAACAAAGCGAAGTGACAGAATTTTATGTAAAAATGTATAGATATATGTGAAATTTTAGCACCAAACACTGTCGTAATTTTAAATTTCTTTATACCGAAAATATTCTGAATGAAGACAACCTTGTGTCGCGCGTGTGCGTGGGCCACTGCCCGCTGGCGACTTTTAGGATGAATACACTTGGACAATCCAACGAGGATGGTCTTTGTTGGTTAAGTTCGGCCTTAGCCGTAGAGAATCCGAGTAACACTAAACAGTTTCTACCAAGTTTTTTCCCGAAGGGGTGAATGGAAACACTTCAGTTCTAAATTGGAATCTTCGTTCACTCATATAATTTTTATTACACAAAATATATACAGAACGAGGCACTGATAGTCAGAAATTTACAGGGGGAGAGGTTTGACCTCTTGCAACAGCTCAAGCAGGAATTTAAAGTGAGGAGGCTCGACCTCCTCGGGCAAAAGCTATGGCAGGAATTTTTAACAGGTCAACTGGTGACGAAGATAGGAATTTAAAGGGAAGGAGGTTCGACCTCCTTGGTCTAAGGGGTAAGGCAGGAATCTACAGGGGTAGAGGTTCGACCCCTTTTGACAATGGTTAAGGCAGGAATTGAAAGCGAGGAGGCTTGTCCTCCTCGAGTAAGGGTTACGGCAGGAATTTAAAGGGAGAGAGGTGCAACCTCTTGTAACAATGGCTCAGGCAGGAATGATTTAATTAATAATACAAGAAATAAATAAGTCTAAATTTTGGGGGAGTGCGGTTGAAGGTTAAGCTCCCACTTTAACTGGAGAGCTAAATAATTCTGACGTTAAGCATAATTTAAGCATATACGAAATTTAGAACGATAAAAGAATTACCAAAAAATACTAATTTTTGTAAAGTATACACTTTTGGATGGCGACATAATGTCGGGGTGCCGACATGCACCGAGTACATTAAGTACATCATATTAAATTATTACAGTTAATTACAATTTTAGCAAATTGTTAATTGACATATCTAATATTGAACTAATCTAAATTGGTGATACAATTTATATAATGAAGGAGAGTTCTCCATTGTTCTATAATTTAAAGGGAATTAACGACAATGTTATATATTTATAGTTAACAATAATTACGCCAAATTATGTCATATATTATTAGAAAATGGTTGGTTATCAGAGTTTGAAAGTCTCATTAGCAAGCGATGAGGAAAGCGGAGAAAAATACGGTGTACTTTTCATTGGAAGTACACGAACATTTACGATAACGTAATACATAAATAATATAGAATTTTGAATGACAGTTAGGTAGAAATAGTAAGTACAAGTAATGAGAACGGGGATAACTATGTGACGTAAGCAGATAACGAACCAGTGGCCTGGCATGGAAACAATACAGTATATTATAATAACATAACATAACATAACGTTATAAATTGGTAGCAGAAGCAAGAGAGAAGATTTCGAACTCAGATGCTTGCTTTTGGCAACGTCATCGGAATTCGAACATTCGGATCAGCATTAACTAATATCTTGCGAGAGATGAAATAATTAAAAGAAAAAGTAAAAAGAATACATGTGGACGTATTTACATGTACGTAACTATGTACGTAATCATGATCATCAAGGGACATGTACGAATGTACAAAGTATTGTACACATATCGGTACGTAACACAATAGGTTGCGTGCGTAATATAGACACGAATAAACATGGACTGATAGGTTGATAGGGCATGAGTAGACCATAGGTAGATGAATGAATAAGTAATAAAATTAATAAAGGATAGCGGTTAAGAAAGGACATGGATGCATGAATGAATATGGTCGAATAATATTTATACTGCATAACACCAGACAGGAAACAACATATAAATAATGACTTATAGAGAATGAAGTTTTTATTATTATTAAAGAATATACCATACATTGAATACGAAAGATATCTACATACTAAACACGTGATTCAGTATTCAAGGTATGGAAAACGAAGCGAATTAAGTTACTTTATGACGTCATAGTTTATCAAATTATGCAATACGTTAATTCATAATTAATATGCCATAGTTATTTAATTCGTACGTACAGTATAAGTCAGTATTGGGAGAAATTAGAGGAAACGAATTAGAGAGATACAGTAATGAAGGGTTTACAGCCATGGTACAAGAGCGAATGAAACTATTAATTAAATATATATGCTTATGTGAGTATACAGTAAATATTAGGGAATTCGGTACATTTGAGGAAGAATTAAGTTAATGAATAAAGAAGTACAAACAAGGGTTCAAATCATGCCACATTCAATGTGCATGCATAATCTAATAAAATTTCGGGATTGAGGGTTAGATGCAAGACATCAATAATTAATTATAATAAATTCTATAAGAAATGGAAAATGGAGATATGGGTAATATTCTAATAGTCTGATGGAAATGTTAAACGATCTAAACCGTCGATTGTCTTGTTTGCACTGTAAGGGAATGAAGTTAAGGGACATTCGCTTCTCACAGCGAAATTCTAATGGCACGAACATGAATACTGCTCAACCATAGAAATGGTAGGTCGCACGGTTGTGACACTTGTAATTTAATTCAATTTCCCCAACAACGACGAGCCCATGCATATTACTTTTATCAATCGGTTCATCATAAGCTTATAGAAATACATGGTAGAATAATACTCCAAGCCAGCTTAGTAGCATTCAGGAAAATATTAAGTGGGAAATTGAAGAACGATAATGATTATAAATTATATCAGCTTTTGGTTTCATACAAACTTCTGAAGCTTCTCAATGTCAATAAAATTCGGTTCAGAGCAGTTTTTAAATAAATCAATGAGGATATTGTAGAGAAAATATATTCCTACGTTTGGCCAAATTACTTCATTCTTTGTGAAGCTTTCCAAAATACAGTATTGTTGTTACGGACTGTTTTACTCTCGACTTTGGAATGTTTGTGGATTTTGGGTTTAAGTTCATCATAAAGCATTGTTGGATGCAAGTTATTCGCATGTAATCAGCACATAAGACGTTACAACTTTCTTTAGAACCAATTTTGTTTATTGATTAACAATAAAATGGTATACAAGATAATAAATAATAACTTTCTAGATTTTTATATATAATACTTTCGAAGTTAACTGTTTATTTTCGTTTGGAGATTCAGGATACTTATTATTTTTCTCTAAATTTCAGCTTTCGTCCACAGTTTTTCCAACTTCTGATTTATAACGCAACTTTTCCGATTCGCATATTTTCTTCAGAGTATCCCCTAAAATATTTTCATCCGTTTCCAATTTTCTCACTTATGAATTGTGGGTATAGTTATTAGTAACGAGATTTTATGCGACTTTTTATTTCGTTGTCAAAGGTTTACCAAACTGAAGAAATTTTGTCGGATGTATAGGGTGGGGCACGGGAATCAAGTGTTTTTTGAATAGCTAGTAATCGGCCATTAGGAATGGGAGGGGCGTGCGGTAGGTAGCATTCCATTCCTGGGTTCATAGCATTTAACTTTAACTAACACTCACCTTTATCTTTCAGGTGCTATCATGGAGCAGTGGACGTTAGAACACCGCATGTTCGCGTATGATCATTTTGTTAGGAGTGGCGAGTCAGTGACAGCAGTTCAGCGTGCGTTTCGCCGCAGATTCAACATTCATCGAAATGACTCTGTTCCCGCTCGTGACACAATCTTACGTTGGGTTAACAATCTTCGAACAGGAGGCTCAATAATGAAAACAAAACCGAAGGGGCCGCAACGCACTGTGCGTACTCCAGAGAACGTTGAAAGGGTCAGACAAGCGATGTTGCAAAGCCCAGGCCGCTCTGCTCGGAGACATTCAGCTGCACTCGGAATCAGCAATCGTACTGTTAGACGGATTTTGCATGAAGAATTACATTTTCACCCATACAAGTTAGCGATGGTGCAGGAATTGAATGTAAACGATTGCCCCCAACGACTGAATTTTGCACAGGAAATGCTTGCACTTTATGAGCAGAATGAAAACATGATGGTGGTAATGAGTGATGAAGCTCATTTCCACCTTAATGGGGCCGTCAACAATCAAAACTGTCGGTATTGGGCTGCTGAAAATCCGCGACAACTCCATGAAAAACCGCTGCATAGCCCTAAGGTTACAGTTTGGTGCGCGGTGGGAAAGTTTGGCGTCATCGGTCCCTATTTCTTCGAACAAAATGGGGTTACCGTTACCATAACATCTGGGCGTTACATTGAGATGGTGAACACCTTTTTCATCCCTGAGTTACGAAGAAGGCGTATTGCTCGTCGACATTTGTGGTTTCAGCAAGATGGGGCCACGCCACACACCGCCAGAGCGTCAATGGCTGTTCTTCGCCCCCTGTTTCCCAACCATCTCATTTCGAGATTTGGTGACATTGCATGGCCCCCTCGGTCCCCTGACTTGTCCACATGTGACTTCTTTCTATGGGGGTACCTCAAGTCACGTGTCTACGAGGACAAGCCCCGTACATTAGATGCATTGAACGAAGCGATCCGTCAACAAATCATCCAAATCAACAGAGACCTGCTGGGAAGAGTGGAGGCCAATTTTCGTAAACGCCTTCAACAATGCGTCGACGGCCAAGGACATCATATGCCAGATATAATTTTCGGTACATGATTATTATGACATGAAATGCTATGTTCTTACGAATGTTGTTCTACCAATATATTTTCTTTACAAAAATAAATATCATTTTCCTGATTATTCCAAAAACACTTGGTTCCCGTGCCCCACCCTGTATAAACTGAAATTTTTACAAATGATTACTTCTTAGTTAAAGGGGTATTAAGTACGTTGACTGACCTTCTTTGACGGGTTTCACATGTACACGAGCGGGAAGTTTCACCGACAATATAAATTCTATGGAAAAATTACTGAAAATTCCAAAATACAGCAAGAATTCATAATTTCTTAGAAAAATAATCTTATACAGGGTGGTCCAAAAGTCCCTACCTATTTTGATGATAATTATATTTCTATTTTATTTTCTACAGGCCATAGATGATGGATGTTGTGATGGTGATAACACTACGTATCCAAGGGAAGAAGTGCAAAGAAATTCGAGAAAAATTCAAAAAAGATTTCGAAAACCAGAACCTACAGAGAAAGCAATTCGCGAGCTGGTTAATAAATTTAAAGGAACAGGATCAGTTCATGATGAAGCAAGATCCGGACGTCCAGGTACCTCTCAAGAAAATGTCGAATTGGTATGAGATGCCTTTCAAACAAATCCTAGAATGTCAACTCGCACAGCATCACGTAGACTGAGCACACCAAAAACGACTGTTCTAAGGATTTTAAAATCAACATTAAAAAAGAAAAGTTACCATATTCAAGTACTACATGAGTTACACGAAGAGGATTATCCAAGACGAGCCGCCATGTGCACAGAATTGATTGAAAACATTCATACCGGAAACTTATTAAACCACATTCTCTTCAGCAATGAGGCGACATTCCACACATGTGGAAAGGTTAATCGACATAATTGCCATATCTGGGCTAGTGAAAAACCAACCTTCTACGAATGGGAGAGATTCTTGCAAAGTTAATGTCTGGTTGGGTATGATAAGATCCAAGATTTGCGGACCTTTTTTCTTTGCAGAAGCTACGGTAACAAGGCCAATTTATCTTGACATGCTTCAACAGTTTCTTGAACCACAGCTTCGTTCGGATGGCATTGTCGACACTGTTGTCTTTCAACAAGCTGGAGCTCCATATCACTATGCAAACATCGTTCGGGCGTACATTGATGAGCTCTTACCAAATCGCTGGATTAGACGTTACAGACCTACACGATCTACGAACCCGCTTTGTCGGGGCAGTCGCTAAAATAACCCCAGAGATGCTTCAGAATGTGTTCCCCAATGCAGTAGACAAATTTGAGATTTACAAAGACACTGATGGTGCTCACGTCGAATCTTAGACCTAAGCTTGATAAATAAACATACATCTAATTGTTACCACAATTTTATCCTAAAATGCTATTATTTCAGCAAAATAGATACTGGGCTTTTGGACCACCCTGTATACCATTGGTGTGAGAGTCCTTCGCTCTTTATGATGGGATGCCGAATATATCGTATTCCCAACTAGCCATTTATATAATTTTTCTCATCTGTTGTTAATTATTTTTAAATTGTATTTTTCCACAGATTTTACTTTCCCATCTGGATATTGCACACCTGAGAGAACCTTTCTTTCATCCTGAATTCTGATATTGACATTCAATAAATCTGTTTCATTGTTATTTGTCTCCTCAAATGCAAATTTTAGACAACATATATTCAATCTTTTGAAACAAAACTAATTTATCACCCGCGAATCAAATGCTCATTTTTTATCGAATTTTTCTGTTTTAATTTTGTTTCATTTCCTGTTCTCAGTTTTTAAACATTTAACTACAAATCATATATATATAGCTATCTGAGCTAAGATAATTTCTGGGAATGTCTCTCCTTTTGCGCGGTACTATACTAAATTATTGTTTGTGAAGACTGGAAAGAAAATTTAAGTGGCTCATCCAATGCCATTATTATTTACATAAAAATAACCGGTATTTTTTCCAATCATAATCGTAATTTTGACAGATCTGTGACAACAACAAAAGATTTTTTCGTGTTAAATTGATCTTTTCAGGCGCATAAACATCTTTCTTTGGCTTTTCTAAATTATACTAACACAACTTATAAAATTAATAATAAAACC
This sequence comes from Bathynomus jamesi, assembly GCA_023014485.1. NCBI lineage: Eukaryota > Metazoa > Arthropoda > Malacostraca > Isopoda > Cirolanidae > Bathynomus > Bathynomus jamesi. The sequence goes on from JAJOZX010004189.1 coordinate 346,040, forward strand.
CCTTCATCACGATGAGATACGAGCGTACCTCAAAAAATGTATTGCGGGCAGTTATTGCAGGTATCGCTACCGCGGACCTTGAATACTATAGCTACTGTAACATACCAGAACAAAACAATCAGCAGCATTATATTAATTCCTTTCGTAGGAAATTCTAAAGAATATTCATTTAAATGAATTACAATACCATGAAAGCGGTACAAAATAAAATTATGTCCGTACTCCTTCAGTTCGCTTCTTAAATCATCCATCGGTCTACCAACTTTAAAAGTCTGTTAGGCTATATAAAACAACAGCTTATAATCCCACGCTCGCATAATCCATGAAGGTAAAGGTTTCAAAAATCTCAGATTTTTATGTGGGACCATCACTTAGCCAACATCTGTAGCTCAATGGTAACATCGTTCCTCTATAAGCAAAGTGAAAAAACTGAAGTCGAGATTCGAATGCCGATGATGCTGGTAATAGTAATAGAGGAGGTACAGCAATGGACCACACTAGTAAGCCTGAGCGCTGTACCAGTCTCTGGAACTCTTGACTGATTATCATAATTTATTAAGGAGCAGGGAATCCATAAACCCATTTTGTAAATCTTACTTTGCCAATAACTTCAATCTCGAAATTATCAACAATTTGTAATTCCAAAATCAAGGAAAATAAGTTGGAATCCATCTGTTTTTCGGGAATTTAAAATGCATTCGTTATATAAATATTGGAATATTTGTAAAATGTATATTATTTGTTAAATGTCTTCATTTCTCATTATGCTACATCTTCATTACCATTTATGAAATAAATACATGATAAGATATATATATATATATATATATATATTATATATATATATATATATATATATATAAGGAGAGAGAGAGAGTTACAAGGAGTTACAAGGAAAAGAAGTACCTCAAAAGGCCTTGCGGCCCATACCGAGGAGGTACCAATGGCAACGGGTGCCAGGAAAAATTTTCTACACCCTCAAATAGTGTGCAAGATTTGGCCTAACCTTTTCTTAAAATGATCCACAGAGGAACTGTTCACAGCTTCTGAAGGTAACCTGTTCCACGTGTCACAGATCTTATAGGTAAAGTAATTCCCACACACACACTAGTCCTAAACCGTTTCAAATCCAACTTCCAACCATTGTTGCGAGTTGGGTCATCATTTAAACTAAACATGCTTCTAAAATCGACATCGTTGAACCCGCGTAAGAGCTTCAAAACCTCGATGAGTTGACCGCGCAGCCTCCGAGTTTCCAGCGAAAACAAGTTCAGAGCACGTAAGCGTCGATTGTACCAGTAGTATAGCCGCAAAAGGGGAGAGTGCAGGAATGTTGCAGGTTATTATGTAATGTTGCAAATGGGGGTGGGGGTTGTTGCAAAGGGGGGAAGGGGGGTTGTTGCAAAAGGGGGGTGGGGGGAAAACTTGGAGGCGGCGTTATCCCCCAAGAGAAAGGAGGAGGAGGAGAGAAAGGAGAGGTGTTCACCTGGCAGGAGCCAAGTGCACATTAAGACTTCCAGCCGGGCTGGCGTTGTTTTATAGGCTCCTAATCAGCCAGTTGGCGTAATTGGCTTGAGTTGCCAGATACCGCGATACCATTGTATACATTATTATAGACTCCTAATCAGCCAGTTGGCTGTAAATGGTTGTCAGATATCTCTTTTTAGCAGTATTATTGCATACATTATTATTATTATATACGCCTAATCAGCCAGTTGGCTGAGTTGCCAGATATCGCCATTGCTGAGTTGCCAGATAGCGCCATGTATTCCATTGTATACTATTATAGACTCCTAATCAGCCAGTTGGCTTAGAAGGCTTAAATATTGCCAGATACCGTTGTATACATTATTAGAATACCGGTAGTAGAAGGCATAACAATAAACAACATTGCATCATTCTTTTTATTATAAATATATAGAAAATAAATATACATTTGAGGAATATGCGTATAACAGAAATATATACACACAATTATGGATATATATATATAAAATAAAATATACATTTCATATACACTTCAATAGAAATATGTACATAACAGTACAGGAGAAATATACACACACACACAATTATGGTGATATATAAAATAAAATATACATTTCATATACATCAATATGTACATAACAGTACAGGAGAAATATCAAGCAAAATATATATATATATATATATATATAAACACAAATCAATAGAAATATGCGTATAATCGTCAAGCAAAAAAATATATATATACAATTCACTTTTTTTTCAAAATACTAAACTCGGTCTTAATCGAGTTTACAATTACATCATTATTGCTCTGCATTACGCAGTATATGCGGCTTAATAATATTTCACCGCTTAAAGTATAGGGAAACCTGTATTCGATATGAATGGCTTTCATATCGTTCAGTACTATTTTTGTTCCCACTTTACAACCGGTTGGTAAGTCATCTTTAAACACGTCTAGAATACAATCAAAAGCACGCACAAAGAGTTCATCGTTAGCTACATTATTAAACACAAGTTTATAAGAACGCTTTTCCAATCGAGGGTTTATTTCTACCGACTCGAGCTTTTCAATCGTGAACTCTTCACTCAACATAGCGGCAATTGAAATAATCTTCTAAATCGTTACGACAACTGCGCGTTATATAAAGAAATAGTTCTTCAGGGTGAACGGTGTAGGTGAGCTCAGCCTTGTACCGATCAATTGCTTTGTACCAAAGTTCATGGTATTTCAAAGAGTCTAAACTTTTTAAATAAACATCCAGCACTAGACCATTCTCACCAGCCCTACACTCGGTAAACCCATCGAGCAGAGCAGTGTATGCGTATTCAAGTACTGTATCAAAATAAAACATATCCGTAACACGCGCGTCTAATATAGGTTTCAGTTTACGGAATCCGACGATTTCAAACATTCTGTCGAGGATGAAACGGTTTCGCGTAGGAATAAGAGCGTTATTATCAGAAGCATTCTTCCACATCAGCCTTATATCAATGCACGGCCGATCGTTATTTATACACAACGTACATACAACGGCGTATGAGGGCGCGTCACTAATCTGCTCTCTTCTTGTACCTACGTTAGCAGGTATTTTATAACGATCTTCACACCACTTCTCAACTATCACGAAGATTCTATTCATCTCCTCGATACTTAAATAAACCCGTTTGTTTGTCGGTCTACATTCCGTTTCCAGTACATAGCTAATGGTACCGGAATTACGCTGAACACGCGCAACGATTTCGTCACGGACACATCGTACGAGGCGTTGAGAATGCTGCTCAAAGGAAGTTCCATCGTATTCGAGGAGCGCACGTCCACTCGGTTCAAGCTCTGAGATAACTATGAGCCGTGTGAGGCACAGGCAGGAACGGTTCGACGGGCGGCTGACTCGATGATACGTGAATGGGCATGTTCGTACGACTCGAATTGTTGCACATATTTGTTTTTCCGTTTCGTCACTACCAGCCTACGCACTTTGGATAAGAACTAGGCGCTAATCATCTCCACACTCCGGCGCACTATTTGAGAGGAACATATGCTCATATTTTTCCTTTCTACCCATCAAACGATACTCGTCTCTAAAATCTGTTAAAAACTCACGCATGGCACTAGCCACAACCTCACTATGAACCTCATCATGATATACGTTAATATAGTGATAAAAACACCTAAGATTGTCCATGATCACGAGATTCACATTTTCAGACGTAGGGTATGAGTAATCGACATGGTGTAGCATGACGTAATACCGCTTGTCACACCACCCATCCACAAGGCTCATTATCCATACCTGCTGCTTCTCTTCTGCACGCGTTGTTTCTTTTACTTCACGGTGTATGTGAGACTTTATAAAGTTTAGCCCTGCAGCATACTTCAGCACATCGTCTGTGCAACGAAAGCCTTCAACAGTCTCACCAGAACATCCGTAGAGTATTTGTACATCTTGGAACTTCGCACAATCCAATGTGGTTTTAAAAGAGGCATAGGAGGGGGGAATAGGAAGTTTTTCGGTATCCACCACATCCTCACACTTTACTGAATACCATTTCATAAACGTTGTGCAAGCGATATTAAAGGTAGCCATTTCAATATACGTCTGATCTGAATACACGTCTGATCTCTCGGGCTTACTGCGGTCGACTGACCACGCAGGGACTCCCAGATAGTAGCATGACTCACGCAGTGGGCGGAGCTTAGAACTTTCACCACACACACACACACACACACACACACACACACACACAAAGGAGAAAGTGAAACGCTATTTGATTTATTTAATAAACGAGATATTCAATTATATATTTACAAATACGATTTAATAAACGAGATATTCAAGTTATATATATATATAATATATATATATATATATATATATATATATATATTTACAAATAGATACGATTATATACAAGACGTGTGAGTTAGAAGCATCATTGGTATCCAAAGGGTACGGTATCATAGGTGCCAGGTAACTGGTAACGTTTCCTATAGGTGTTACGGCACACCATCGTACCCCTAAGTTCCTTCACGCCTCCCAGCTTCTGCGCCCGAAAATTGTGGGTGCCTACAATTAGTTGGTGAGGTTGCAAACATACTAGATCCTTCAACGACTCAAAGTTAACAACCTCCCGATTCGCATGGTTGAGCGTAATACCCTTTGCCTTCACGATATATTTCATTTCATCCCCTACCCTGACCCGTACCCCATAAGTCTTAGGTCCTGTTGAGATAAAAGAGTCGGCGTATGCGTCGTCCCCATACTCATCCTTGATCTCATCAGTGAGCTCGCCGAGGAACTCCCCAATAGCGGGCATGTAATCACCCTCCCTCTCTGTGAATATCACGCTATCTGTATCGGCATACAATACTCTCCGCCCAAGAGAATGCAATAGACCCCAAAGTTTTATACGGGCGTAGGCTGTTGTGAAGCTCGCCACAGGTATGTTTGTAACCCTTGAGGTATCTGTGGCAAATTCAGTGTTGTTGTACTTTATTACGTAAGTATTACCTACATTCACGATCTCCATGACCTCTTTATCGGGGGCATTGGCATAATCCCAGACATCGCTATAACTTTGTGCCAAATGAATGTTCCCTCTGCCGGTATTCTGCGCAAATTTTCCCCATAGACTGTTTAGACACAACTTTGCACTAAAGCGCTTGCCAGGATTCTTTACAATTTGGACACGATCAAGTTGTATACCTTCGCGGTCGCGGTAACGTTGAATATAGGCAGACTTTTCATCTTCGGTATCAACTCCTCGCGGATACCCTGATGCTTCAACCTTATCCTTCAAAAAGGCGTTTATATATGGTGTGAAAAGGTTGGGGAGCTTCTGAAACCTCCACACCTCGTGTATCTTCAGTATTCTATAACCATGGCGTACGGCTAGGGCCAGCTCAGGACTTGTATATACGCCTCTGATCTTACGCTGGTGGGGTATATGGTTACATTCGCCGTTATCCTCTTCCGCGCACTTCACGCACAGGGGAAACATGAGCTTGTCGTCGATAACGACAGGTAAGATCGGCATCCATAAATTGCGTGGGGGGAGTACGTCTACGAAAGAGAGCCCAAAGTAATGATCATTCAAATTTTTTGAAAATTCATTGATGGAGGGTATGCTAGGTCCCACCAGTTTCTCAGGAGCGCCCACGGGGTACGGATGGCTCTTCATCACGTATGGGTATAAAGAACAGAAATCGTAGTAATGGAGCTTCACGCCCACCGTAGGTGGGAAAGTATAGTCTGAATGGATTTGTACGTCCTCCAAACAAGCTATCACCACATTTGAGAGGGTCCAGCACCATTGAACGCTTGATCGTTTTTATTTCCTCACGGTATACATCGTCTGTCTCCATCCGTGCATCATATTCATGCTCCCACAAGACTTTGTGAGTGAACTGTGATCCTATAAGTTGATCGCGGGTGCGGGTCCCTGCAAGACAGTCGGCAGGAGATCTACCGTGGATATCTCCGACGATACCGCACTCAGGGCGGGGGCATCCATGCCACCAGCATCCATTAAAGGAATACACAGTCTTCACACCAGTGACACGGTTTTCACTTAACCCATCAACCCAAAAAACACGTCCATTAATCTTAATGGGTACTTCACCCGTGTTGCGGGCGTGCTTTATGTATACACCTGTTTGTTGCTGCAGGTGTATGAGCCAGTAAATAGCCTTGTGTCCGTAACTGCGGGGGTTGTTTCGGTGAATAATGGCTAAGGTGTCTTTAGGCATGAAGTTATTCTTGAACACCGTAAAACATAATGATGCGATGGTGGTTGACTTGCAGTGGATCGCATTTGAAACGGGCTATGTACATGTACATACTTCTAAAGGCCTGGAAACATACTCTAAGCACGCGCACATCATTCACGCAATAACGCTCACATTCATCAGCTATATTATAAGGGTTACTTTCATTAAAACTGTCGTAGTATCGATCAAAGTCTTCACGTTCATCCATGCAGTCAAAATAATGTTTGGGGGGTGGTGGGCCTACGTAGTTTAAAGTCTCGCTGGTGAGGAAAGTGTATGGGAAGTATCCTTTGGAAACTTCAGCTGCTACTCCCATCACCTTGGGTAGCTTTGCTAATTTACAAGGTGTGAATAATAAAGTATCTTTAAATTGTACATTGCCTCTTATCTGCATCTGTATTAATTTGTTGCCTCTTTTCAATGGATCACCTGTAAATATCTCAGAGGATTCGTGTTCAAGCAACTCCTTATAAAGGAACTGCGTGTCAAACTTTGCCCCGTTATGGGCGAGAATATACACAGTCATTTTTTTGAACTTGTCGGCTAACTTGACAATATAGGACACAAATAGTTTCACAGGACTATCGCTGACATTCGTTTTAAAAACGTTTGTCCGTTTACCGCATTTGGGGCACTCGTCACATTCGATACCCATACACTCATCACAGATGGTCTGGCTCACAAGTAAATGTGGAATTACCTCTTTGGTTTCAGCGTTCGTATATGTTTCTATATCGTAGTACACAGTTATACAAGGGTTATTTTTAGGCTTAGCATCTTTCATATAACACATGCTTTACTCCATCCGCCTTATATTCCTCCTGGCATGTAGGACAGTGAATTACGTCGCACTTGTGCTTAAATTTTCCCCAATTATCCATTGTGTGAAACATACCACATTCACAGATTCTCATTTTCCTGCACGTACCAATTGATTTATGGAGATCAAAGCAGCTATTATTGAAAAATGTGCGTCTGCACACATCACAGTCTCTCTTCTCAACTACACGGCTTTCACATTTGGTGCTTTTACACTGCTCACATACCATGTGACATTCTTTACAATGTCTCACTATTAGGGTTTCTTTACCGGGATCCCGGGAGATTTTTAGCTAATTTAAATTTTCCGGGAAATTCTCCCTGTCCCGGGAAATCCCGGGATATTTTCTTAAAAATTTAATTTTGCTTATTTTGTGTTAAGACTGGGAAATTTTGCTAATAGTAAGTTTAATTAACCCATAACTTGTCAGAATACGTTTGTATTTGTTAGTTTTAAGCTTGCTTAGTTTTTTGTTTTTTAATTCCAGCTTGTTATGGCATGTCACAGATTGTCACTACTTGTCAGGACCTGTAATATCTTGCGTAATTGCGCTGATGCTGTCTTAATTTGTCACCACGCTCAGTAGCTCCAGTAACTGCATTACGCCAGGTTGTGCATTGTGCAAGTGTCACACTTCCTTTATATTGTGAGTATTTGTGACTCAAGATTCTTTGTAGTTCCTATACTAGCCTAGTACTATATATATATATAGTATGTTTTAATTTATTTTGTTCGAAACGAACCCCTTCAATCAAGAATATCAGAATCATTTGCTTGGAAATATTTCGTGAAGGATTCGAAACTAAAATTTGCAACCTGTAAAGAATGCAAAACTCAAATAAAGTGTAAAGGTTGGTCTACAAGCGGTCTTATCAGACATTTGCTTAACAAGCATAATATTAGCAAGTTATCTGTTACTAATGCTAAGCGCACAGCCGAGGAAAATGGAGCAACTAGTAGCAAGCGACAAACCTCTCAACAAACCTTAACATCGTTTTTCATTAAGAAAGAAACATGTGAAGAAATAGTTACAAAACTAGCCACTCTAGATGGCATCTCTATCAATTCTATTACAAAAAGTGAGTTCATCAGAAAATCATTGACAGACAGAGGATATACTTTACCAAAAAATCCATCACATGTAATGGATCTCGTTCATTCGCAGTACAAACAAATAAAAGAACGCTTAAATTCTGAAATTACCAGCCAAATAAATGCAGGATCAAGGTTTAGTTTATCCTTAGATGAATATACCTCACTAAACAATCGCCGGTATTTAAATATTAACATACACAAAACTGACGGAACATTTTGGAACTTAGGAATGGTGAAGATTTCTAGTACTCTACCTGCTGAAACTGCTGTTGAAGTAATCAAAGAAAAGTTAGAGGAATTTCATATTTCTTTAGAAAAACATGTGGTGGCTTGTGTTACTGATGGTGCAGCTATGATGGTGAAATTTGGAAGGCTAATTGAATTGTGAGCATCAATTGTGTTATGCACACGGAATCCACTTAGCGGTATGTGATGTTTTGTACCAGAAGCAACCACTTCACTTGCAATCACTCTTTCTGAAGAAATTCAAACTGAAGATGACGAACATAATGACAACATAGATGAAGATGGAGAAGATTTCAATCATAGTATTGATTTTGAAAGTGTTTTGTGTGAGCGCTTTGATGAGGATCCGTTCGAGATAGATATTTCATTTGGATCGCACGACACTGTAGGTAAAGAAATCAACGTGTCTCAAATCATCAATAAAGTCAGAAAAATAGCAAAAAAATTTCGCAAATCACCTTTAAAGAATAATATCTTACAAGGATATGTTCAACAGGAACAAGGAAAAAGTTTGCATCTATTGCTGGATTCCAAAACCAGATGGAATAGTCTTTTAGCCATGCTGGAGCGATTATCAAAATAAGGTCATCCGTATCGAAAGCTCTCATCGACTGCAATAAAGATATGGACAATTTTTACCTTGACAAACAAGAAGTTGCTGTAATTCGTGACATTGTGGCATCGCTGGAGCCATTAAAAGTTGGAGCAGAAAAGCTGGGCAACAGAGAATCGACTTTACTTTCATCAGAAGGTGTTTTTTCTTTCATTTTGAACGAACTAAATCAACTAAACACACCTTTTTCAAAAAAACTAAAGGAGTCGTTCATTCGACGCATAACAGAGAGAAGAAATGAGAACTTGACTGGCCTCATACAATACCTCAATAGTGGAAAGAATTATAAAAAGGTCGCAACTTTCGCAAGTGACAGAAGTTTGCCAGCCTTACCAACCAAGTCTATGTTAATTTCATCAGCAAAGCAGATGTTAGATCGCCTTTTTGGAGTACCTGCTGATTCTACCTCTAGTGAGACAGATGAAGATAATGATGTGCAAGAATCAGCTGTCCCTCAGTCATCTTCGATGACTCTAGCTGAAAGGCTTGATGCAGCTATTAAAGTAGCCGAGGTAGAGAAATCAAGAACACTAGACAGCAAAGCAAGCGCTGCAAAGCACCTTAAAAAGGAACTAGAGATCTTCGAGGCTAGGGCGAAAAAACGCAGAACATCTCTCTTCTCTTGAATGCATTAAAGACGATTCCACCCACGTCAATAGAATCGGAAAGGGCATTCTCAGCAGCAAGACTTTTCGTGACTAAAATGAGAACAAGATTGAGTGATCGAAGTATTGACCATCTTTGTTTTTGAAATCGTACTATAAAAATTCACAGTGATAATTTTTTTGGTTGAATTCATCGAAGTTCTTTGCAATTTGAAGGTAATTTTTATTTTTTATTTAAATTTTCTAAGCAATTCAAAGGCAATTTTTTTTCGTTGTATTCATTAAGTTTTCAATGAAACGGAGCAATTTTTTTATTTGTGAAAATTTTCTATGTAATTCAAAAGTATTTTTTTTAATACATATTTTTCACAGCAATATTATTTTATTTTGCCCATCATGGAGATTGCAGACCTTATTAAATGACTATAAAAAAAATAAAAAATAATTATACCCCCCTCTTTTCTAGGTTAATTTATTTTATAATATATTTTAAATATAATTAATTATATCCCGGGATTTCCCGGGATCCCGGGAAGGGAATCATTTTTATCCCGGAATCCCGGGATAAGCAAAAGGCCGGGAAATGAGAAACCCTACTCACTATATCATCCGCAAACTCGAGGCACCCCTTACACAAATCATGATGTCTCCCATATTTTCGACTTTTGTCATAACTCGCGTAAAGCCCCCTTATATTACGGATGGGGAGATACGTTGTCCCTGACAATCCTAAAATAAGTAGGGGCCTTGTACGATCTCTCACACAGCTTTTAAAAACATACACAGTCCGGCGGCGATCATCCAAACCAAATATAACTATGCGCACATTCATTTCCTGTTCTACCTTTCTCAGCTCTTCAGGACCCATATTACAGTCAAATTCAAGTTCACAGTCTACAGCTAGTTTACGGGCACGCTCAACGATCGTAGGCAGTCAAATTTTTTGAGTCGTGTATTTTGTACAGTAAACATACGTGCTAAGAGTACTGCTATAAAGCCGCAACCACGATCGACGTTTATATGCCTTCGGTAAATAGTTGGAGAATTGAAGTTAAGAGTGTACGGTATGGCACTATGACCCGCAACACGGAATACACGGTCAATATTTACCGTGAAGTTGTCCATATTGAAGGCTATACTACTTTGGACGGCTTGCATTATACGCCCTAATATATATTCTACATCTTCAGCAGCCAAACGTCTAAACGGTACTATCACCCAATAATCGTCTACATCACCGTCATCTGACCCGAACCCAAAGGACAGACTCGTCCTGACCTCACGCTCGTCGCGATTCTGAAGAGCAAACTCTATAATACGCTCTACAACCCTGCGTATCCCGCGCTCAATTCCATTGCTATACAGGGCTCTATGGTCGACCCTGACTCTATACCGATTTCTAGTCAAGGCGGGGGTGGGGGCTGCGGCGCGCACCAACTCGAACGTAATAACATCCTCAACAGAACGGGGGGCGGATGAATTAGTCGCTATATTAGGTGCTGCTGCTGGGGGCCCTGTTGCGTAGGAGGGTTGGGGATCTATTATTGTAGACTTAACAGAACGGGGGGCGGAATAAGGGGGTATATTATGTGCTGCTGCTGGGGAGGTTGTTGCGTAAGAGGTTGAGGGTTGGGGGTCTGCTGCAACAGGTACGTATTTCGGCCGCTTTATACCTGATGTGGGGTTCTCATACCTCCGCTTTGGACGTGCAACCTGTATCGCTGGTGAGGGTTCACGGGAGGAGATCACAACTACACTGTCATCGTCATCCGTAATAATAGGGTGCTCTACCTCATCGTCGGTTCTGTGGGAGAAGAAATATAAGGATCAGCACTCAAAATTTGTAATATTTTGTAAATGACCCACTTAGGAGTGTGACGTGTTAGAAATGGACTCTGTAGAAAAATTCAGATTCACGAGCCCATCCACATGTATTATATCTGGACCTACAGGATGTGGTAAAACTGTGTTTATGCTTAAAATCATTAAAGAAAAGGGCGAGATTTTCTCGAAATTTGTGCATAAAGTTATATGGTGCTATTCGACGTATCAATCAGTGTTCAACGAGTACCAAGATGATATTTTGTTCCACAAAGGTGTATATGACGTTAATTCGCTAAAGGGAACTGAACATACAATCATTGTAATTGACGATCTCATGTTGGAGATGGATAAAACGTTTGCCGAGACATTTACAGTATACTCCCACCATTAGCCCTGTTCAAAAATCAACTTTTTCTTATTTTCATAGGTTTCTGTACGTTTTCCCATGCTTTTTGACCTGAAAAGGCCGAAAATCACAACCATTTTGACCTAGGTTGTTGGGAAGCATTGCCGCATGAGCTTTAAGTTTTCTGCCTTGAAATCGGCCAAAAGCACCAGTTCCGGGGTCCCTTGAATCATGTTTTGCACTATAACTTTTTATCTAAACAAGATAGAGCAACAAAATAGGCACCAAATTAAAGTGTTTTTAATCCTCTTTCTAACTTTCTAACTTATACAATTATGATAGTCTTGGAACAAAAAATGGCACATTGGTACATACAAAGATTTCAGAAATATCACAAAATTCGTTTTCTCACACTCAAGGCAGACAAGGCGCCTTATTCATGACACAAATTTGAGATTAACATTTTGTCACAAGTCTAATCGATCAAGAAGTGAAAGCATTACATGATGATTAATTTCATAATGACATTTACAAAGTCAGTTGTTGAGAGTTTGTTTCTTGAAGCTGTCAAAGCGGCGTCTGTTGAACTCCACAGCTTGAAGGAGATAGTCCCTTTGCTTGGCATCTGTTGTTATGACATTTGCAAAGTCGCTCATCATCTTGACACCACGTTCAGCAATGTCATTCACCGCTTTCAGATTCTTAAAATAATCCAACGCTTTTCTGTAGTCCTCATTCTGTGGCCAAGACGTGACAGGTTCCAGAAGCCACTCGGATCCAATGTTCAGTGTGTCCAGCAGGAAATGTGATTCTGGGCCAATGAGATCAACCAGGGTGGTCTTAGCTGTGACTCTCTGGAATAGAGGCTTTCCTGTTCTGAAGCTGTCTGGCTTCTCAGTGGCATGTAACTGGGCAGCAATGTCGTGCTTCAATGTGTCACTCAATTTACTGCTGAACAGGGCAAATGGCACGACTTCCTGCGTCAGCTACCATTTGTGGTTTTCCATCTTATTAAGTACTGCATCAGCAAGCTCTGGGTCAGTTTTCTTGTACTTCAACATGTCCTGGATTAGACTTAGATCATTCACGGGAGCATCTGCAGCAGACATTGACATCATCCATACGGGAGTGTAGAACAGCGCAAGGAAGGTGTTGAGTCTTTCCAGCTTTGATACAGTGTCTTCGTCGTACTCAAGTTGATCTGCAAACATCAGCATTTTCATGGAGTACAGGTTTCTGGCCATCCATCTGGCCTGATGAATGGCGCCTGGTCGACTCCAGTGAATACCTCGAGGAGGCGTTCCTCCAAGAACAATGACTGTCAGTTCAGCCATTTCCCTGTAGTCGGCTCTTGGAAGCCTTTCTGCTGTTAGAATGTCTTGGAGTATTTCTTCACTGTTCTTCTTCTTTTCCTTCAGCCATTTGCTGTTGATAGCCAGCATCTTTGGGTTTTCCTTGGACAAGTCCGTCCAAACATCCTTCAGATGCTCAAACCAGGGATTATCTGGCCCCTTCACCTTCCCAAACAGCTTCTCCCAAAGACATGTTAAGACAGTAATTGTTAAGTACATGCTAAATATCGCAATGGAGTAAAACTTAAAACTTTTTGTAACGTTCAAAGTAATTAGTTTTACCTTGTTCTTGTCTATGTTGCAGTCTTTCATTCCTCGCTGCTTGCTGCAGGGATCTTGTCTCAAAAATCTTGTCATGACCAGACATATGACCTTTCCTCTCAGTCTTTTGGTCTTCGTAGAACCTGATATCCTCATCTTTCTTCTCTCTGGATAACAGTCTGTTGTTCTGTATTTCCTGGATTGCATCTGGAGCTCCTATATCGAACAGGCTGTCTAATTCCAGCACAAATGCTCCTCTTTTTCCTCCAGGGTTACTTGCTCTTCCTTTGCTTTTCACCAGAGCACGATGTTTCTCATGTAGTTTCATGAAGAGCTTCATTGCGTTGTACTTGGTCATTGTCTTGATCCTAGCCATCTGCCAGAATGGGATGATAGATTCAACTGTTTCATATGCAAGGTCTTGAACCATGGGCCTCCCTGCATTTTCCGGTAAATTCTGAAGATTAAGGAAATACTGGAACGCCTGTCTGTTGGTGGGAAGCTGGGAACCACTGATAAAAGCTGAAGGGTATCCAACCAGGAAAGTTTCAGTGAGAGATCTGGTAGATGGCCCAGTTGACACCTGCCTGTGGACAATACGTGGAGGTTCTGAGATATCAACTCTGCGCCCACGGAGCTCCCTCAGCTCCTTGCTTAATGCCATTGTGAAGTTGTAACTTGTAGATGGTTTTCTAGATTCTGATTGAGTTTCTGTTGTTTCCTGAAAAATGATAGATAATTATTATTATTATTATTATTATATTAATTATTATTTATTTATTATTATTTATTTATTATTATTATTATTATTATTTATTAATTTTATGCTCTTTCATTTGATACCTAATTTGTTGCTCTATCTTGTTTAGATCAAAATTTAAAGTGCAAAACATAATTCAAGGGACCCCGGAATTGGCGCTTTGGCCGATTTCAAGGCAGAAAATTTAAAGCTCCATGCGGCAATGCTTCCCAACATCCTAGGTCAAAATAGTTGTGATTTTCGGCTTTTTCAGGTCAAAAAGCATGGGAAAATGTACAGAAACCTATGAAAATAAGAAAAAGTTGATTTTTGAACAGGCCTATCCCACCATCTTAACATAAGCGTGTTCTTCATCAATCAGAATCTATTTTTCAAAAATAGATACATGCGCGATGTGTCGTTAAATACGCAATATCTAGTCTTATGCGCGCAACGTAGAGATGTATCACAAATTGGGGTATTAGCCAATCAAATGTTCCCGAATCAGCGTAAGGAGTTTTTGGAAGTTTATAAAGAAGCTACAAGCATGCGTTACGGATATTTGCTTTGCGACCTTCATCCGCGAAACACGTTTAGAGTGCTTCTGCGAACGAATATATTTCCAAACGAGCCTGAAACGGTGTATATTCCAGAATGACAAAGAGACTAAAGAAATACCATGAATTAATAAAAATCTATCATCGACTGCCCCGGGCAATGCAGCAGATGTTTATTAAAAATATCGACGCCGACTTTTTAAAATGCATCTGTGAAATCTGTCTTAACGTTATAAATTGCAATGTATCAATGAAAACCCATCAGAAGGCTCGCCTACGCCGCTACAAGAACATAATACGTACACTCGCTCGTAAAAGTCAAACTGTAGCGAAGAAAAAACGAGTTATTGTGCAAACAGGAGGGTCATTTCTCCCCATCTTATTTTCAGTTTTGGGCCCTTTACTGACTAGATTAATATAATGAAGAAAGTGGTAGTGATTCCCCACGAGGTGTACGCCTCACTGCAAAGAGACACGGATCTAGATCCCCGTAAAAGCAGACTTAAAAGAATGGAAAGCGAATTGTTAGCCCTATTAAACAGTGAAAAAACACCTGATGAGAAAAGAATCTTATACCAAGAAGCTCTGCAGAAATTTCCTCACGAGTACGAAAATTATAAGAGCCCTACAGAGATTCCTGTGGTTATTAGGCACAGCACGGGGACGATGGCGACATAGGACCTGTACCCGACGACACAGCTGACCAACCAAAAAGATTAGCCACACAACATATCGAACATGTATTAAAAAATACCCTCCCACTTACATTGAGGAGTAAAGGCTTAAGTCTTTATAATCTATTGAATGAGGATCCCGCCATACAATGGACCGATACAGGGGAGATCATTGTGGAAGGATCAAAGGTACAGGGATCGAATATCGTAGACATTGTCCATGATCTGGTGAGAAAGTGGGAAAGGCCATCACCATCAGGATGGAAGCATATTAAAGCAAGACTACAACAAATAAATGTCCCTAAAACGTTGATAGGAAATCTGAACAGGTTAAAAGACTTGGAACATGCAACGCCTGTGACACAATTGAAGGCGCCGTCACCCCCGGCGGTAACACCTTTGAAGAGGAGCAAGAGGAGGTTAAACCAACGCTACCCACGTGCCTCTAAAATACGCAAATGGCTAACGTATTAACTAAACGCTATTATGACATTTCTACCCCATCCTCTTACGGGGGCGTAGATAGACTGTACAGAAGTGTTTACGGAGTAGGAAAAAAAGATGTTGAAAGATTTTTGAGGGAGCAGGACGCTTATACGCTTCATAAGCCTGTGAGAAAAAGGTTTAAAACAGCCAAGACAACGGCTTCCTCGATTGATTCTATTTGGAAAGCAGATTTAACAGACATGCAAAGATATTCTGTGTATAACGATGGTTACCGCTACATTCTATTCGTAATAGACGTGTTCTCTAGATATCTGTGGCTAGTTCCTCTGAAAAATAAATCACCTGAAACAGTTGCTAAAGCCACCAAAACGCTAATGTTAAAAGAAAACAGGGTTCCTGGCTATTTTTGTACGGATATGGGGAAGGAGTTTATAGGCCATGCTTTTCAGAATATGTTGACAGAGTTTAATATCAGCTATTACACAACCAATTCTATACATAAGGCTTCTTTAGCTGAAAGAGTTCAGCGCACCATAAAGGAACGCATGCACCGTTATTTTACACATAAAAACACATACAGATTTCTAGACATTCTGGAATCATTGGCATCATCCTACAACCGCTCACACCATCGCACGATTGGGGCAACACCTAACGAAGTTTTAGAAAGAGGTACGCCCCCGAGAAGAGATGGATCACCACCACCACCACCACCACCACCACCACACTCTGTGCGCTTCAAAATCAATGATTATGTAAGGCTGTCGCGTTCGGGGAATATATTCGCAAAGGGTTTTGAGCAAGGATGGACACGCGGGATTTTTAAAGTTAGGGCTGTGAGACCTAAAGGTGTGATAATGATGTATTACATTGAAGATTTGAATGGGGAAGAAATCTCAGGAGGCTTTTACCGCGAGGAATTGCAGAAAGTTGCGTTTAATTTAGAAAAAAATGTGTTTAAAATTGAGAACATTTTAGGAAGCAAAGGTTCAGGAAGGAGAAAAATGTACCTGGTGAAATGGCTAGGGTACCCAGAAAGCTTCAACACCTATATAAAAGCTGATGCAATAATGAAGCTTAAATAGTATGCAACATGGCTCCTAACCATTTCTACGTCACACTCCCGTCCTCCTCGTCCCTGTCTGTACACCCTAACAACACGCTAGCCAACTTTGTAACAGAACTCCATGGGCACATTGAATTGGGTCGTGATTCGTATGAGGTGGGGATATGCGAAATTCAGCTGGACACCGTCTTTTTAAATATTAAACATAAAGAAACCGTTTTTACGATTCTTAGAGACATTGACGAGTGTGAAAAAGCTGGGGTAGCTATGGATGAAACTATGCGCATCGCTTGGACTAAGATTGCACGGTATTACAGTACAGAAGTAAGACTAGGGCCGGGTCAATATGGTTCGGCCGAGGATGTTGTGAGAGGCTTAAACGTAAGTTTAAGAAACTCAAACCTTACGAATGATTTAGTATATGAAATCGTAAACAACCCTGCACATACACTAATCCTAAAATCAAAGACTAACAGATGTCTTAAAGAACATAGAAAGTTCAAAATTCTAACCAACGGCCGATATAGCGCAGCCTTCCAAAGAGACACATTTCACGAGACACAGTATAACTTGTCCAGATTAATGTATCAATTGAAGATGGAGAAATTGGCTGAAAGGTCCCCAGACATGTGCTATATTTACAGTAATATAGTGGAGCACCAGTTTGTTGGGGATACCCAGGCACGCCTGCTGCGCATTGCTCACATCCCCAACCATAGAGGAAGGAGTTTGAGTATTACATATGACAGACCCCATTATGTGAATGTCGCAACTAATTTAATAACCAATATCACAATATATATAAGAACGATTGAGGGCGAAAACTTCCCATTCGGTAACGGGAGCTTAACAGTGAAGCTACACTTTCGACGCACTGAGTTATAATGGATAGAAAGCCTTTCACCGTCTATCGAGGGATGCGATACCAGCGCGGTAGTGGACTTGGATCCATTTTTTCATCCATACTACGTACGGCTGTTCCTTTGCTGAAGAGGGGTGCCAGATACCTTGGAAGAAAAGCGCTACAATCAGGCCTTAACACTGCAGAAGACATATTGGCCGGGGCTAAACCTAAAGAAGCTCTAAAAAAACATTTAAAGCGTACACGGAACGAAATCATCAAAGATGCAAAGAGAAAAATGCGTGGTGGCGGGAAGAAGAAGAGGAGGGCTCCCCGGACGCATCCTTCAGTTGAAGGTACGTCCGCCACCGGCTCAACATCATCTCTCCCCGGTTGGGGCCCGTCATCGCTCCCCGGGCTCGACCTCACCATTCTGTATAGGTGCCGGTCGAGCAGCGCGCATGGCACCCCTTTACCCTTAACATTGAGGTGGACACCATCCCTCTGGTAAAGATCCCACCTACCCGAAAATGCGTCGAACGGGTCAATAAACCTCACGCCCAGCGGGACACACAAGTCTTGCACCCTCTCGTTGATGCCAATGACTTTACTGAGCGCGTGGTCACTGGCATATTCGGTAAAATACCCATCAACATTCCCCTGTCTGTCTTCAGTTTTAGATCATCCGCAAGAGACATGATCTCGGTGATGATCCCTTCTGTAAGACCTACCCTACCGCCTTTGAGGAACAGGTCGTTGCTACCAGCGTGAACGATCGCAGTCCTCCGACTAACCACGCGCAGCTTCTCTACCTCCTTCCTTAAGTGCGCCGTTCCCCGCCCAGGTAAGCATCTTACCTTCCTCCCGTCCCGGTTTGCAGAAGCAATGTACTTCTCCTGGACTCTGATCTGCGAGTCCCCAATCAAAACGGTGTCTTCCTCCTTCGAGCACAGGAGATAAAGCGGTTAGAGGTCCTGACAGGGGCAACCGGGGTCTCAGGCTTCGGCTTCGCAGCTTCGGCCTCTTTGCGTCCTCCACCTTGCGCCGCGGTTTCGTGCATTCCACGTGGGTCGCTGGCGATTCCTCACACTGATTTTGTACCATGGCCCCCGGTTGCACCTCTATCCTTTCTCCGCGGTCCCGAGCTCTGTCCAGTACATCGCTGGACCGCCTTTCCAGGGCAGCTATCCTATCAATGAGCTCCGGGGTGGAGGGCGCAGCTGCGTCAGTGACCGCCGCACCTCCAACAGCCGATCTGGACGACTCGAGCCGCCGGACCCTCTCCTCTAGCTTCTAGTAAAACTGCATGAGTTCGCAAAAGCGGCACATGCTGGAGTGGTTGATCTTCTCGAAGCAGGCTTCTTTGAAGTTCGTCACCCACTGGTTTACTCCACACCTCGCACATTCAGCCTTCAGTTTCTGCGGTCCAGTCATTGTAACTTATTTTTTTTCGAACTCTGAATACACTGAATAAGATAAAGCGTTCTAGCAATGAAAACTATCAAAAACGTTCTGACCAGTATATAAAAAAGATGGGGGGTGAATTCTTCCCGCGCTTAGAGAGAGAGAGAGAGAGAGAGAGAGAGAGAGAGAGAGAGAGAGAGAGAGAGAGAGAGAGAGAGAGAGAGAGAGAACTCCAGGCCAAACAAATAGAAAAGTCTCAATTGTGCTCATGACCTTCATGATACCTTTAAGTTATCCACCTTTATGAGCAATATCAAGTATTGCTGACGTCATTATGATAAAACGATACTTCTGTGTGCGTTTTGAAAAAAAATATGGCAAAAACCTTATTAAATAGTGAAAAATTAATGCACAGCGAGATACCAAAATATTAGAATATCTTGTCAGGTGCTACAAAAAAAATAGAATAACCTCATTATGTTTATTAAGTACTGCCAATATATTAAACCTTTATCCAAGACTTTTTAACTCTCTGTCCTAGTACTTAGCTGGTCCACCGTTAGCTCTGATTACGGCCTCCAATCGACGTGAAAACGAGTCGACAAGCCTCTTGCATTCTGCTGTGGTTGTCGATTGTCAGGTTGTCATCAAACACCTCTTCATTTCACTAAGTGTTCCTGGTTTACGCTTTTGAACCTTCTGCTTAGTAATATTCTAGAAATTTTCTATAGGATTAAGAGGGGAAGAATTAGCTGACCATAGTAATACAGGCAGTCCTCAGATAACGATGATTCAGATAACGACATTTTCGCAATAACGACGTTTATACATACCTCCAACCCAGATACCGATGCCCATTCCTCGCAACACCGACATTTGGGGAATTTCGTTGGAATAAGCAGCAGCACCGTACGTAAATTTCGACAACTTCGGTTGGCAACAACGAGTCTAGAACGTTCAGTTGAGGCAGCGTCGCCATCGTTCGATAGTGGCTACGATTTATAAGAAGGAAAAAATACTTGAACATGTAAAGAATGCTTGGAATTTAAAAGCGAAAGTGTTGTCAAAGAAACGGAATGTTGTGATGGATAAAATGGAAAGACGTTTGCAAATTTGGATAGAGGATCAGGCTCAAAAACGAATTCCTCTGAGCCTTGCAATAATTCAGGCTAAGGCTAAATATCTCTATCAGGATTTGAAGCAACGTATGGGGGAAAGTGCTTCTGATGCATTTGAGTTTAATGCAGGTCATGGATGGTTTAGCAGGTTCAAGGTAAGGGCAACATTACATAATCTTAAACTGATTGGTGAAGCTGTAAGTGCTGATGTCGAATTGCCTCCTCATTTTCTGATGAACTTGCAGAAATTATTGAAAAGGGTGGTTATTGCGCTAGGCAAGTTTTCAGTGTGGACGAGACGAGGTTGTTCTGGAAAAAGATGCCTGCCAGAATTCACCTTGCTCAGGAGAAAAAGACTGCACCAGGGTTAAGCCTACTAAAGACAGGCTCACACTGTTGCTTGGAGGGAATGCAGCAGGAGACTTTAAACTTAAACCCTTCCTGGTTTACCATTCAGAAAACCCCAGGGCTTTTAAGGGCAAACATAAATCTATGTTTCCGGTGATTTGGAAATCAAACCAGAAGGCTTGAGTTACTGGTGCACTTTTTTCAGACTGGTTTTGCTCCCATTTTATTCCTGCAGTGAAATTATATCGTTTAGAGAATAATTTAGTCTTTAAAGTTCTTTTGATACTTGATAATGCTTCTGGCCATCCCCAAACATTAATGGTTCGAAAATATTTTGTCCAAAGTCCAGGAACGTAACCCCCACTTATAAGATGTAACCTATGGAAAACGTAATCCAGATAACGACGTTTCAAATAACGATGCGTTTTCTAGGAACGCATTAACGTCGCTATCTGAGGACTGCCTGTACTTCAATTTCATAAGCATCAAACCACGCAGATGTTGCACGAGCTGCATGAGCTGGAGCTATGGTCATGTTGAAAAATAAATGGTTCGTCTCCATACAGCTGTTCTGCAGACTCCAGCATGAAGTATTCTAAGATTTCTTGATAAACATTATAAGTGACAGTTCTATTTACAAATGAAAGTAAATTAGCGTATTTGGACATTAACATAACGCGCTCTTCCAATAATTTCGAAACAATTGTCTATCCTAAATCAACCTTCACTGGGCTCCCATCGAAATTTGATTCATTCATCCCACATAACTTTAAATTTAACCTGATAACTACTATTTTGTCAGAGCCAGTAAAATCTGCTCCACGTAAAAAACTTTCACTAACTAATTGAATTCCTTGACGGAGCTTTTTATGCCGAATGATTACTCTCCTTACACGAGAGACGGGATTGTCAGAAGTGGTTTAAATAAAATTTATAAAAACTGCGAGACTAAACTCTCAGTACGAAATGATATTATATATATTAAATTTCCTTATTGTGATCATAACAGCTTTGAATTAAAGATGATCACGATAGAGCTGTCCATCGAATCTGAGATAAAACGTCGACCAATATAGAAGAAAGTTCGATCGATATCGTAAATATCGAAACTCTCCTGGGATATTTCTGAGTTTTAAAGCGCTTAAATCCTTCGTATGTCTCATTTTTCTTTTCATATACGCACTTTATTCGTTGCTACCGTAACGAAACGAGCACACAAAGATAAAGCAAAATTTATTTCTACATAGTCCGAATACGGCTTATCTGCAACCAACGAAGGAGAATTTAATTGTTTTCAAGGTTGTTTTCGTATTTGACATGTTTTGCATGTAAAAATAGGAAGAAAAGGAACGTGAATTCCCGAATAAAAAGTGTATTACAACGCGGCTAAGCTTGCTTCCACCTCACCGTCCGATAGAGAGCCACTTTCCAGAACAAAATCATAAAGATGGCGCCGCCCATCACCCTAGCGTAAAGATTAGCTATTCTGCAAATAAATACTGACATACATTGGCGGGATTTTTTAATACCGAAAAATACTTCGATCTATATCGAAGTTTCGATACGAGTTGGTCAGCCCTAGAACACAATAAACCATCTAAAATGGATATATCCCCAACTTAATTTGAGAGTTATTTTCACTTCCAGGAATACCACTGGTAACCTTTTTAAATTTAAAGATGTAATTCCTACTCCCATGCGATCGGGTCTAATATACAAATATACATATATGGGCTGCGATATCATACATACTGCCTGGCACCTTTCCACCCACATATTCGAATACAAGCGAGTCTCCTTTCGCACACAACAGAAACTTTCCAAACCCAACCAACTCAGTCATTAGAGATCATTCACATTCTTGCGATCATATAATTCCCAGTTCACAGTTCAAAGCCTTAATAAGCAGTAACCATTATGAAGATTTGTCCATTCTTGAGAGTTTATATATGTGAAATTTAAGACTACAATGTGGTTCTTTTGCTGCAGTTAATATTAAGGTAATTTTAGAGTGTGTGTGTGTGTGTGTGTGTGTGTGTGTGTGTGGTGTGTGTGTGTGTGTGTGTGTGTGTTATTTAATTTTCATGTGTGTTCATCTGATTTTATTTTTTGGATAGTATGTCCTAACCTTTTGTATTTCCTATTTTACTCATGCTAATTAAATATTGTTTATCTTTTGTTTTATTTATTTTTACTCCTGAAGATAGGAAAAATCACTTCGAATTCAGTCGACCCAATAAACGATGACCCTTCATATAGTGTATACATAGGGTGTCCCCCACAAAAAAGCTAACACAATGGTTTTCGTGACATCTCAAAAACAAAGAATGATAGATGAATTTCGTGTGCGGAATTCAAAAGATGAGAAAATTCTGTACGATATTAATTTTCATACTCAACTTGCTATAAGATATCGGCGTTTGAAAATAACGCGCTCCAGGCATGGTGATAAACCACTGAATGTAATTAAGCTAAGCAACTTACCTTCGATGAATTTTGTCACACTTTTTGAATACTTTGTTCAAAATGTCCTCCATGTACTCGCACACAACAAGGCAGGCGACGAAGAACCTTATTAATTGCTTTGTCAACTTCTTGTTGCGAGATGTCATTCCAAGTTTTGGTCAGTGATTGTTTTAATTCTTCCACCGTCTGGAAAGATCTTTGCCTGTTACCATACAGGCAACGCGCTCTTGCAAAATTCCCCATATAGAATAGTCCATTGGGTAGCAGTCCGGACTATTGGGTGAATTCATTTTTATCAACGAATTGGGGCACATTATCATGCAAAAATCTTAAGGTACTTTCAAACGTATGGCATCGTGCTCCGTCTTGTTGAAAAATGTACCACACATTTTTACTTTTGGCTTCCATATCGGGAATTAATCCATTTGCTACCACATCATTTTGATATGCTTCACTATTTAGTCGAATGCCCTGTTCAATAAAAACGAGACGCGTTTTGCCAAATTTCGAAATAGCGCCTGAAACCGTTACTAGTTTGGGGAATTTGAACTTTCCATTCAGTAGCCTATTTGCAGGAATTTGCCGCTTCTTGGGAAGATTTGAATAGA
The DNA here is from genome assembly GCA_023014485.1 of Bathynomus jamesi. Lineage (NCBI taxonomy): Eukaryota > Metazoa > Arthropoda > Malacostraca > Isopoda > Cirolanidae > Bathynomus > Bathynomus jamesi. The sequence goes on from JAJOZX010004189.1 coordinate 369,729, forward strand.
GTTTATGTTTTGTGAATTACGAGGTGACTTCATATAACCTTTAACCTTTGGTTAGCTTCCGCCCGAATTGTTCATTCTGACGGAGGTCAAGCGTTTCACTCCACCTTAGACCTACAGTTTAACGTGGAATCCGAACCACGCCCCACCAGCAGCCCAGCGTCTAGGCCACCCAGGGTACCCATTTATCTACCAACCACTTTATTATGTGGAAGGATGAACAGCTGGGTTTTGCTGCGCGCCGGATGCAGTCACCGGGTCTCGAACCCGGGGCTGATGGATTCGTAGTCAGCGACGCTAACCACTACACCACCGAGGTGCTTCCTACCACTACACCACCGAGGCGCTTTAAAACACTTTTTCATCCAAAAACCACATTCGATTAATGTCTGCTACACGATATTGTTGTAATAATCTCCTGCAACATTGGTTGCGCTTTTTCTTGCAGGCAAGGTAAATTACTTACCGTAGCCTTAATTACGTTCAATCAAGGCCGTCGGAAGCGGTCAGGCCAGTCAGGCTTTGGTCTGACCAATATTCAGCTGAATCATAGGATTTCTTCGTGGGTTCTGCTATTTTATTGGTCCAACTTTTTAAAAAATACATGTTTTCATTGGCTCTAGCTCCTGAAAATATTTACAGAAAGACATCATATGAAGCTCTGGACCTCATTATAATGCCCATAACTGACAGGTTCGACCAAGCAGACTACAAAATATATGTCCAGTGTGAAGAGTTGCTTCTCAAAGCTAAAAGAAAGACAGACGATCACAGCAGAATTTGAAAGTGTAACCTCATTCTATGGCTCAGATTTCCTGCAACACTACATACACATCTAAAAACCTTCAGTACCAACTTTGTGTTCACGGATACCACTGCTGTAATGGGGGGACACGCGGCCATACGACGTATCCCCACCTTAAACTTTCAGGCATGCCATATAGCTATGAGTAGAACCCTGACCATACGCAGGTATACGGCGTATGAGGCCTGATGTTCATCAGCGTAAATGGCCCGGCGTTGCATCTCTGGAATCCTGAGCCCTATATCAAAGAGTGGCTGAAGCACCATAGGACTGCAACAGATATGCAGTCAAAAGATCTCCAGGAATCCTCAATACTCACATAATGAATGTAGTGAAATTTGGGCATTGCTTTAGACCTGTGCGGGATAAAAGCTCTAGAATTTGTAAGCTTTGGTAATAAAGAGTTTAGATTAACAATTTTTTTATGAAAGGCATCAAACCCCCCCTCCCCCTTCCCTCGCTGACCAATGGTGGGAGCAGCATATGGGCAAGAAAAAATTACCATTACAGCACTGACGGGTACCTTTGAACGGATAAACGCTACGTGATGTAGTTACATACTTGCAATCACTGACACCTGGTCAGCAATCTCTTATCTCCTGTGATCACATAAGCAAAAAGTTAATTATAGTGATGCCAGCCACCAATGCCAGTAGTGAGCGTTCGTTTAGTAGTCTTAGGCGTATCAAAATTTATCTGAGATCAACCATGACTCAGAAAAGGCTCAACCATTTAATGTTATTGCATGTACATAAATAAAGGTGTGACCAGTTATATTTAGTTGATGTAGACCACTGGTTCCCAAACTATGGGTAAATTACCCCCTGGGGTAATGAATGATTTTTCGGGGGGTAATGGAGGCGGCAGTTAAAAAAAAAAAAAAATCGCACACTGAATCTGAACATGTAACCGCAGAAATTAATTTTGCCAGTCTTGCAAGCACAATTATGAAATACATAATTCCTGTTTACCTGTTGATAAATATTGTGTATATATTCGAGTCTAGGATCATTGAGATTTTGTTTTCGTTTGCTTGGTTTGATTTATTGTTATTTTTATTTTTATTTTTTGCCTGCTTTGTAACAAGTAAAAGTTTACTTCACCAATAAACAAGTAAATTTTTTTTTTAGTTCTCGACAGAGGTTTGAAAAGTGAGCATTGCTAATATATACCATATCTTATATTTATCAAGTTAATAAATATAAAATTATTATTGTGTATATATATATATATATTTGTTTATGTGTGTACGTAGGAGTGTGTATGTCTGTGTATTATTCTTGTCAGTAATTTCATTTCATTTTGTGTGTGCTTTCTTTGAAGGGGGTAATACGGACGGAGGAAATCAAGAGTTTGGGTAACGGAGAAAAGTTTGGGAACCACTGATGTAGACAATGGATTTGTTCAGAGTTTTGAACATAGGTTATCCTTGTTTGGTAAATTTAACACACTGGACTTTGCCAAGACCAAAGTTCTGGTACGATCCAAGGCTCCAGTGACTGAAATGGAAGTGAAACATGATGATAGTGACAAGGAACCAGTGTAATACCTAATGGTTTTCGTCCAAATATATGCAATTTGCAAACTCATCTGAAGTGTTTGATTATAGTCGATCATTAGATGAGATAAATCTTCACACTACTTTTGTTGTTTACTGTAAGTATTGCTTTTAGTGAGTGAAATAAATGTACAATTACATCAGAATCCAACATTTTTCACCTGAATTTTAATATATTTCCCCAAGTTGGTCTTACAATGTTAAAGTGCTTCCGACAGGCCTGTCAATGGTTTGTCAACATGCCTGGAGCGCAGCGCTATTGATAATTTACAGGGCTAGTACACACAAAAATCGACATCGTTATTTTCATCGCCAATATCTCTATAATATTGGTTGTAGCAAGGTGAGTATGGAAATGAACATCCTACAGAATTTACTCATCTTTTGAATGCTGCACACGAAATTCATGTCTTTCTTTGTTTTGGAGATGTCACGAAAATCATTGTTACTTTTTTGGAGTTAATGGGACTCGAACCCGCGTCGTGTGGTTTCGGAGTAAGCGAGCTAAGCTACCGATCAGTGACCATCCAGAACGCCAAAAGAGTTCGTTCAAGCGAGACCAGTATTTACGTTGACTATACTCCAATAATCGTGATCGGTAGTGTGCTGACTCCGAAACCACGCGACATGAGTTCGAGTCCCAGCTATGATAAAATATATATATATACTGTGTATATATATATAATCCGAAAAAAGAACGGAGGGAGAATTTATGAAAATCTAATTAATAAATTCTAAAACTTTAAGGTAAAATTGAGGTAGACTAAAATAAAATCTAAATTGAAAACTGGTCCTGAAAATTCATTTTTTATGAAAATATAAATTTTAATTTGCGGCTTTGATTAAGAATAGTTCTGAGGCTAAAATTACATCTAGAATCAAACAGAAATCCGCTTCCAATCTTCCAAAAATATTGCAAAAATTCTGTTTCATGTTTCATTTATTTTGTGAATATATATATATATATATATATATATATATAATATAGAGAGAGAGAGAGAGAGAGAGAGAGAGAGAGAGAGAGAGAGAGAGAGAGAGATATTCTTCTCTTTCCTACGGAATCGCGATAATCTTGAAGGTACATATACAGCTCATCATGCCACGAACGTGCGTATCATATTAGCAGTGTTGCGCTTGTTAATCTTTATAAATGCTACATTTCATCATGAAAAAGGGAATTTAATTAAGGTTAGACTTGGTTATCTTAAGTTACGTCTTTCAGATTGGGTAAATGTCGCGATACAGATTTGAATGTAAAAATGTCGCGGTTTTGTAGGGTAGCCAAACGTACGTGTGTGTGTTTTGTAGGGAAAAAAGAGTCATAACAGCTTTAAACTCGACTCGAGGTGGCACCCATATGTTTCAAACAGCTGCAGACAAACACACAGAGAGAAGAATAAGTATAGAAAAGAAGGTTTTGCTTTCTTCTTCGTCCCCTGCCCAAAATGGGCAGGTTTGGAAATAAGGAAGGAAGGGAATACTCAGCAATTTGCAAAGGAAAACCTCCCGAGAAGTTTTGTAGAACATTTAAAAATGAAAATATGCACATAATCATCATTCATACATATATACATCGGTGAAGAAATCAATGAAGTTAAGATGCATTTATAAGCGAAAACTGTTTTAATGAGCGCCGTAAAAATCAAAGCAAGATTTACTCAAGGAGATCGTTCAACACTAAGCCAAGATTGTTTTTAAGCAGTGACGAAGGTATGAAAACGTCTTCAGGAGCAAGCATATTCCAGTAACTGACAACCTTGTACGTAAAGAAACGTCCGCAAATTATCAGTATTGAACCGTTCTGGTTCATGGTTTCAGACATTGTTTCGAGTCGGGTTCGTGTTTAATGTAAAAAGTTTAGAATAATCAATATTATCGATCCTGTTTAGAAGTTTAAAGACGCAGACGAGCTCGCCTCTGAGCCGACGCTTTTCTACGGAATACAATTAAAATCGGCGAGTCGATGATCGTATGGTTTCTGACGGACAGACGAAAGTAATTTAGTTGATCTTACCTGAACATTTTCAAGACTTTGCATGTTTTTCCTCAGAAATGGGGACTACAACTGCACAGCATACTCGACGTGGGGTCTAACTCAATGCATTGTAAAGAGGGAGCATAAGGTCTTCGCTACAGTAAAGAATTGTCTTTTGTTGAATCCCAATATTTTATTACACTTATTTTCAACTTCAACGCGATATTTGCAAAATTTGAGATTGGTACTTATAAATACACCTAATTCCTTTTCCACGTTGGTCGTTTCAGGTTCCTGCTTATGCAATAAATTGTTAGCACATCAGTTCCCGTTCCCTATGTGCATCACTTTGCATTTGTCTATGTTAAAAGGCCCCTGTCAAGTTATCGATCACTCAGTGAACCGATTTAAGTATATTTTAATTTTCAGGATATTTTCCGCACTGCTTACATTTGGTGTCGTCATCGAATTTTGAAATTGTACTTAATATATCCATGTCTATATCGTCTATGTAAATGACAAACAAAGGCGATCTTGGAACTGACCTGATATCAGGTTGTCTTCAGTAGCTAGTATCAAGTCTAAACTATTGTTCCCTCTCGTTTGTTCCCTCACACATTGGGTCAATAAGTAAATATCTACGAAACTAAGGATCCTGTTACCCTTAACATCAGCAGATTTAGATTACCACACTATCCTACCACAATTATATATTAGGATTACGTGAAGACTTATTTTGCAAGCTGAGCTGGACCCAAATAACTATGCAGTGTTAAGGTGTCTTCTTACAGGATACAGATGTTCTTTAAAGTAGAGAATTACTCCTCCCTCTTCCCTGTGTACTATATCTTCATGAAACATTTGTATCCCTGAAGCTGAAACTGCCCTTCGAAATTTCAAGTAGACGTATGCACCCACCTCTCGGTTGTCGCTATAGCGTCGAAATATTCTACAGATACTAGTGCTTTAATAGACCTCTCCTTAAACAGGACAACCTTTAAGCTGCTTACATCACTGTGATCCCATCTCGAACAGGTTCGTTATCCCTAGTTCCTTCGTGAATAGAGTCATTATCAATAGCCAAGTCATTGTGCAGTTCAAGAATATCCAAAACACAATAGTTGTTGATTGTCCTGGCCGTCCAGGTCCATCTGAAAGAACATTTCTTACCGTGAAAAGAAATGAAGAAACGAACACTCGCCGAATCGCTACTGAACTGGCTGTTGAAGTTAAGCTAGCTCCAGGACCATTAGACGAAATCTTCAAGACATGATCTACTATTGCAGAGCAGCTAGAAGGAAGCTCATGCTCACATTTCGTAACATTGCCCGTCGGAAGCAGTGGGCAGCATCCATGATCGAATATGATTCTACCTTTTGAAACAAAGGGCATGTATGGGTATGGAGACGTCTGTTCCAAAAGTTTTCTCTGAGCTAAGCTAAGTTAAAACATAGGGATTTTTCTTTAATTATCTGAAGTGGAATACGATTCTAAATATAATGATTTAATAAATTTATCGTTTATTGACTTTTATTATCAAATGAAAAAAATTGGAAAAAAAGAAAGTTGTCTATTTATATTTGTCAACCTTTTGCATAATAAAGATTTTTTGCTTATGAAAAAATTTATACCATATAATGAATATTTGAAAACACTTCTGATATATTATTCAGCGCTTTCAATATTTTTGGCCCACACCAGGCACTTAAACGCATGTTTATAATTACATTTAATTGCACACTAAGCATGAAAACGTGTTTGCAGTCAAGTTAAGAATGTTACGCCTAATTTACGCAGTTAAGAGGAATTAAAAACAATAAAAAGTTACGAAATTGTTACGAAACGATATAGTGGATAGCGATCTTACTTTTTATAACAATAAAAGCTACTTTTATTGAAGTATAAAAGCACTTTTATTGAAGCTGAAAAGTTACTCTAATGTTACACATTAGTTACGTTAAAATCTGCACCAAGCATGCAACTTATATTTAATTTCTTTTACGAGTGCGGAAAAGCCGTTACATCAAACAGCTGAATAAATAAATATATAAATATACAGGGTGTTTCATAACATGTGGGACGCACTTTCAGGATGGATTCAGGACCTGAAAACAATGAAAAAACGTTTATATAAACATATACCCGAAATCGCTTTGTTTCCGAGTTACAGACCGTTATGTGGTCCAGCAGGTATCAGCCTTACCTTTAAAGGAAGTGCTCAAAATGACCGCCTTGCGCTTGAATACACGCCTGAACACGCTCGTCATAGACTGCCTGACGCGTTTAAACATTCCAGGTATTGCTCGGATTTTCTGGCATCCTTGTTCTACACGTTGGCGAAGCATTTCAACGTTGTCAATGGGTGTCACGTAAACGATGGATTACAGATGACCCCACAAGTAAAAATCGAGTGGATTCAGGTCCGGGGAGCGAGCAGGCCACGCAATGGGTCCTCCATGGCCTCTCCATTTATCAGGGAAATGGTCATCCAAATAGTCTCTGGCTACTCGACTAAAATGAGGCGGAGCGCCGTCATGCATCAACCACATACGACGTCGGACACCAAGAGGAACTTCATCTAGTAAATCGCTTAAATCATTCCTTAAAAAAATGGAATAGGATTCTCCTGTTAATCTTCCAGGCAAAACAAAAGGACCGATTAAGTTGTCGGCAATAAGTCCTGCCCTAACATTGATACTAAATTGTTGTTGGTGCCTTAACTGGATGATGGCATGCGGATTCTCTTCGGCCCAGTGATGAGTGTTGTGAAAATTGATCACGCCATTTCTTGTGAAGGCAGCCTCATCAGAAAACAACACGGAGGATAGAAAAAGAAGATCGCGAGTACAATGTTAAAGGAACCAAGTACAAAAAGCCTCTCGTGATGGGAAATCAGCTTCAGTAAGGCCTTGTACTCTCTGAATGTGATATGGGTAAAGCTGTTGTTCCCGTAAAATTCTCCACACAGTTGTATATCTTACACCCTCTGCTGCTGCTATCCTTCAGGTGCTGACACCAGGATGTTCCTCCACGCGATTCAGGACCCGCTCCTTCAACTCAACAGTTCTGACGCTGATTGGTCTACCACCATCTGAAGTTCGCTTGTTGAATGATCCTGTATCACCAAAACGCTCGTCTATTCTCTGAAAGGTCTTCTTATCTGGCAGCCGGCGATTCGGAAACCTTTCCGCGTACAGACGTCTTGCTGCGGCCGTATTACACTCGGCAAGTCCATACATGAGATGTATGTCTGCCACTTCTCTGTTTGAATAAGCCTCCATTTTCACTTCAAATGCACACTATCACTGAATAACACAAAAACTTTTAAGTTTTTTTTTTCACTGGACTGCACCTATTCACGGTAAGAAGTTACGAATACGAACAGTGAAACGCCGTCATGCACCTCTGACTGACTGATGGCTCTACACTCAACGATACTGAAACATGTCATAGAGTGTACGAAACATTACAATCGGCAAGGCCATACATGAAATAAGTCTCGTACACACACAAACAATGTCGGCAAGCAGTGTTTGTAAACAATGTGCGGAAAGAATTGCTGGAACACAAAACGGGCTGTGACTCGGAAACAAAGCGATTTCGGGCATATGCTTTTTACAAACTTTTTTCATTGTTTTCAGGTCCTGAATCCATCCTGAAAGTGCGTCCCACATGTTATGAAACACCCTCTATATGTTCAGAATAGCCGTATGTATTTTCTGATCTGTCGTATTCATTAGAGACAAGATTTTTCTTTTATTACCGTACTGTAACTAGTTTTCCTTTCATTTTATTTTGATTTTATTATGTGTGAAGTAAATTAAGGTTTCATAATGAAATTACGTGAAATAATAAACAATATTCCTTTCAGAGAAATAGGGAAGAATTCCAAAATTTCTTTAATTTCAAATTCGCATTTGTTTAAAACATTCCTAGTAATATTTTGTTACATTCTTTTGTTTTGCCTTTTCAAGGATTTTATGCTTCTATTGTCGTTCATTTTTGGACATGTTAGGAGGTCACATTTTGTTTTCATTTCTTTTGTATAAAAATTGTAATTAAATGGGCAAAGAATATGTATTACGAAAGATTTTATCATTCAAACTGTCACACAGAAGTGAAATACTTAGACGTCGAAAACCATTCCATTGAAGAGCAAATTCACAGATAGAAAAAATCCCCCACCTCAGCTTACGTTAAATGTGGAGCAATTTGTCATTATAGTGAAATTTTATCCACTACTGATAAGTAGAAAAGCTTTTCAAGTATTAATAGTTAGTCAGAAGATATGGTTTTTAAATCCTTAATTTAAAAAAAACTGTGTAGATACATACATTTTTTACATGTTATACAAAGCATGAAAAGACCGATTACAAGAACTAAAATGACCATTCTCGGTTGATGAACAACGCACAGTATTTAAAAACTAAACTAGGGCATTTCGTGGCTATATGTAAAGTTTATTATTTGATAAATCATAAGTGTTCGTCTTGATTCGACAGAAATCGTAAAGAATAATTTGTTTTTAATAAATTTCTTATAGAATTTCTTCACCCTAATAATGGAAATGAGTAAAGGACTAATGAAAACGATCGTGTACACTATAGCAATGAACCAGAAAATAAGATATAGAGAAAAACTGTAATTCAGGGAGAATAATGTTGTTTACTTTGGTAATAAATGTGGCGCTGCAGCATACAAGTTTTACTAATTTTCTGTTGCTGACGCCAGACGATTTTACTGTAATGAAGATTCAGGATCTATTTCTGCAACTTCGGACAAAAAAAAAAAAGAATAGCCCCCAAATGCGCTCATAACCTTCATAATACCTTCAAGTTATACATACACCTTTATGAGCATATCGAGTATGTGTGATGTCATTATGCTAAAAAGATACTTGTGTGTGACCAGTTTTGAAAAAAAAAAATAACAAAAACCTTATTAAATAGTGAAAAGCTAATGCACAGGGATATACCAAAATATTAGAATAACTTGTCAGGTATTAAAAAAAAATAGAATAAATTCATTATGTTTATTGAGTACTCCCAATATATTAAACCTTCATCAAAGACTTTTTAACTCTCTATCCTAGTACTCAGCTGGTCCACCGCTAGCTCTGATTACGGCCTCCAATCGACGTGACAGCGAGTCGACAAGCCTCTTGCTTTCTTCTGTGGTTATTAATTGCCAGGTTGTCATCAAACATCTCTTCAATTCATTAAATGTTTCTGGTTTATGCTTTTGGACCTTCTGCTTAGCAATATTCCAAAGATTTTCTGTCGGATTAAGCGGGGGAGAATTAACTGACAATGGTAATACTTCAATTTCATGAGCATCAAACCACGCAGATGTTGCACGAGCTAGAGCCAGCTCATATTGAAAGCTAAATGGTTCGTCTCTATACATACAGCTATTCTGCAGACTCCAGCATGAAGTATTCTGAGATTTCTTGATAAACGTGACTATTGACAGTTCTATGAGACATATCAAATAATAAGGTGGACACAGAAAGTATTAAATAATTTTGTAAATAAATGTACAAAAACTTTTGCATTTTAACTTTTTTTATTTTCCTCAAATTCTTTGAAGTTTTACATTATATGATGAAGTTGAACTACATTTTTTGTTTCTTAAGGTTTTCCAAACGAACGGTAAAATTTTCATAATTATCCTGTGCATAGTACAAAAGATAAGAATGAATATAACTGAAATATTTCTCTGTACAAATACTTTTTTGTGAAGTTTATATAGAAAGCATACCTTGAAACTGGATCCCAGACAAGACTTGTCTTGTAACAAAGAGTATTTGTACAAAGAGTATTACTCGTACTTCCAAAGCGGTAAATGTTATCTTGTTAAATTTATATTTTCATTCTTGTATGTACAGTGCTTACAAGAAGTATCGCGCCTCTGTCTCGTCCCAAGCTAGTCTGTTAGGTATAAAATGGGCGGTCCTTATGGCAGCGGAGGTGTGTTCGGATTGGTGCACATAATTGCTCTAACCCCATCAATGACGTCTACATTATCATTGTGTTGATCACTCTATCTATTTATATATAGAGACATACTGTATATTAGTATATAGATATATATAGAGTATGCAGGGGATAACGTGTCTCAGTCCCAGCTATGGTAGTTGTCTTACAATTAACAGTCCCACGTGCAAGTTACGTTAACACCTCCACATAAACTACCTTGGACTAAATAACATACGTGAAGCCCTTACCCACAAACCATTTAAAAGCTCTCTGTCTCTCTGTGTGTCTCTGTCTCTGTGTCTCTGTCTCTGTGTCTCTCTGTCTCTCTGTGTGTCTGTCTCTCTGTGTGTCAGGCCAGTTAGGAAAAACCACAACTTAAAATCACTCAAAACTGTGCTCTTCAATGCTAGGTCAATTAGAAACAAACTAATGGAATTTATAGCGCTTGTCAAAACTGAGAACTTTGATATCATCGGAATAACGGAATCCTGGATTCATTCTGAATCAAGGGATTTTGCAGGAGAATTTGAAATGGTAGGTTACAAAATGTTTCACAAAGATAGGAACGGAAGGGAAGGCGGCGGTGTACTTTTGTATGCTCGGGACTCCCTGCACCCAGTAAACAGTAATATCGTATCTGCTCATGAAATGTTGGGAATTGATCTAAACCTAAATAATAAAGTAGTGCAGCTACTTCTAGTATATAGACCACCTCACTACCCCGTGGATAAGGATATAAACTTGTATAACAAATTAAGCAGAATAGTGAATAATAAGATCAGTGTGATTTTTGGTGATTTTAATTGTGGTAATGTAAATTGGGAAAACAAAACAGCTGATGCTGAGGGCTCAAGACTGTTGGAATTTGCCGATGATAACTTATTAAGTCAATGGGTTGACGGGCCTACTAGGGGTAATAATAAACTAGACCTCATATTCACGAACGAAGATGACCTAGTCTTAACCTGACTATTGGTGAAAATTTAAGTAACAGCGATCATAATTTGATTAGGTTTGACCTCAGGGTTCCAGTTAATACACGCGAAAAGACTCGTGAAAGACTGGATTTCTCGAGAGCAAATTTTGAAAGCTTCCGAAGTAGTTTAGACACGCTTGAAGTTCTAATAAGTGAGGATGTTAATGTCACCTGGAGCTCATATAGGGATCAATTTAATATATTACAGAACACTTTTATACCCACTAAAATGGTTTCCTTGTCAACAAAGTCACGGAAATGGTTTAACAACGAAATTAGGAGGGCTATTACGGGAAGAAATAAAGCCTACAAACTACTTAAGTCGCATTTCAACCACACTAATTCAGAAAACTATATAAACTTACGTAGGAGGGTTAAGTCCTTAATTAGATCAGCCAAACGTGATGAAGAAGCTAGAGTTGCCTCACTCTGTAAAGTTAACCCTAAAGAATTTTTTGCCCATGTTAATAACAGAAAGCCAATTAAAAATTCTGTAGGCCCCTTAAAAGATAGAAATGGCGTACTGAAATTCGGTGATAAAGATATAGCTAATACGTTAAACGAGTTCTTCGTTACAGTCTTCACGGAGGAAGACACAATAGAAGTGCCAAGTCCTCGGATTACATATGATGGTGACAATCCCGTAGAGACCATAAGTTTTACGAGAAATGAGGTACAGCAATTAATTGATAAGATGAATAAATACAAATCACCTGGTCCCGACTTATTTCTTCCAAGGGTATTAAAAGAGGTTAGCCACAATGTTGTTGACGACTTAGTAACCATATTCAAACAATCAATCGAGTTAGGGAAAGTTCCAACCGACTGGAAGTTAGCAAATGTAACACCTATCTTTAAAAAGGGTGATAGGAAAAATCCTTGTAATTATCGCCCAATCAGTTTAACATCAGTTGTCGGCAAACTGTTGGAATCCATCATTACAAAACGTATTGTGTATCACCTTGAATCTAACAATCTAATTTTTTATTCTCAACATGGATTTAGGCGACATAGATCCTGTCTGACAAACCTGTTAGAGTTTTTCCATAATATGCATACACTGTACGATGCAAGTAGGGCAATAGATATAGTGTATCTCGACTTTCAAAAAGCCTTTGACAAAGTCCCTCACGCTAGATTGGTAGCTAAAGTCAAAGGACTAGGAATCACCGGGCTCGTTTCCAACTGGATTGAGGATTGGTTAAAAGATAGAAAGCAGAGAGTGGTAATAAATGGAGTGGCTTCGGAGTGGGCGCCCGTCACCAGTGGTGTCCCACAGGGTTCCGTGCTGGGTCCTTTACTTTTTATCATCTATATTAACGATATAGACGTCGGGCTTCTAAGTGCAATCTCCAAATTTGCAGACGATACGAAATTAGGAAGTAGTGTAGGTACTGAGGAGGGCGTAAGAATGCTTCAGAACGATCTTGACAGGTTGGGCGAATGGTCTGCTACTTGGCAGATGCCATTCAACTTGGACAAATGTAAGGTAATGCACATAGGTTATAAAAACCCAAAGACCGATTACTTCTCTTGGGAAGGAACTTGACTGAGACCGATCTAGAGAAAGACTTGGGAGTCTATATCAGCAACGATCTGAAACCGTCGAAGCACTGTGCAGAAGTCGAAAAGAGGGCCTTAAAATTATTAGGTTATATTAAAAGACAGTTCCAGTTTCGGAACAAGGAGACTGTAATGTCTCTTTATAATTCTCTAGTCAGACCGCAACTGGAATACTGTGCGCAGTTTTGGTCTCCATCCCTCAGGAAGGATATAGAAAGGTTAGAAAGAGTACAAGCAAGGGCTACAAAATTGATCCCTTCAATGTGAATGCAAAGCTACCAACGGAGATTGGAGCGCCTAAATCTGTTTAGCTTAGAGACGCGGAGGTTGCGGGGTCAGCTTATTCAAGTCTTCAAGATGCTCAAAGGAATAGACAGGGTAGATTACGCAAACTTATTCTCACTTAATGCCAATCCGACAAGAAATAATGGGTTTAAACTGGAATTAAAGACATTTAGGACCTCTGTCTGCGGAAATTTCTTTTCCTATGAAATAGTTAATATCTGGAACCAACTTCCCTCAGAGGTTGTTTCTAGTCAAAGTGTAAATGTGTTTAAAAATAGGCTAGACAAAGTACTGAATACTCTCATAGTTTAAGATTAAAACATAAGAAAACTCTGCATGAGTTCGCTTGCACGGTGTCTCTGTGAGCAAGCTAAATATAGAGCTATTTATATATTCTCCACTTTCCTGTAAAATTTCCTTGGCTACTTTTCCAGGGTCAAGGTATTTTCTTCAACCTTTTTCCGTACCTGCCTCTGGCAGGGAGGGAGCGGAGGGTGGGGAGAGAGCCTTCTACTTTTCTATCCAGTTTTCTACTACTGCTAGGATAGTTGAAAGAAAAATAAACTTTTAATAACAGGAACCTCCCAGAGTGGACCAAAAGGTCTTTGAGGCTTCCTCTTGTCCTTGTAACTCCTTGTAACTCCTTGTCTCTGTCTCTCTGTCTTTCTGTGTGTCTCTGTCTCTGTGTCTCTGTCTCTCTGTCTCTGTCTCTCTGTGTGTCTGTCTCTCTGTCTCTCTGTGTGTCTGTCTCTCTGTCTCTCTGTGTGTCTGTCTCTGTCTCTCTGTCTCTCTGTGTGTCTGTCTCTCTGTCTCTGTGTCTCTGTGTCTCTGTCTCTGTCTCTGTGTCTCTGTCTCTCTCTTTCTGTCTCTGTGTGTCTCTCTCTCTCTCTCTCTTCTCTCTCTCTCTCTCTCTCTCTCTCTGATCACACCGCATGGCAATGTATCCATCCAGAGCTGGGCACTTGCGGTTTTTTTTGCGGTACTGCGGTACTACCGCACTACCAAACCGGGACCGCATAACGCAGTACCGCAAAGGATCGCTGAAAGTACAGGCTGTACTTTCAGCGATCCTTTGCGGTACTGCGTTATGCGGTCCCGGTTTGGTAGTGCGGTAGTACCGCAGTACCGCAGTACCGCAAAAAAAACCGCAAGTGCCCAGCTCTGCATATAACGTTAATAATAACCGAAACTCGAGAAAATATACTCTCTGCCTTCCGCTCTACTCCAAATCCTTTTCTCTTAGTGACCTCTTAATACAAACTAATCTATCATATTTTGCGACTTTTTAACTCTGGTAGGATTCAATTCCATTCCTATAGTATAAGAGATACTTAAATTCATGTGTGTATTATGCCATCTAATGTGCGTAGAAATAATCATTTTTAAATAGTTGGAGCGTTCAAGGTCATCTGTAATAATCTATAGACTACCCCTCAAGCCCACTCTCAACACTTAGTTTCCCCTAAGACACAGGCGTCTTCAAGTAACATGAATGCGTAGAGATCTAAGGTGTTAGATTCCATATTATATAATTTATGTGCTAGGTTTAAGAACGCTGGCATTGAAGGATGGAAGGAAGGGACAGTAAAAGCGATAATAGGTTTAATGAAGGAAGTGGAATGAGGATGGAGGAAAGCGTTGCTATGTCGAAGGAAACGAGTTTGGGTGGGAATTACGAAGGGAGGAGGAAATGCTAAACACAAACTCAAATATTTATTTTAATGCCCTAGACCTAGAAAGACAAAGAGCAAAATACCTTAAACTAACAATGAATTGACAGAAACAGAAGAGTCTGGTCTTAGACGCACTGATAGGTTTAACGTACGTGGCTAGAGGCCGCCACTCAGAATTACCACTACTACCTAAGTCATAAAAAGGTTATTTACTATGACAGAGTAGTCATGAGTAGTTATGGAAATAAAATATGATTATACTGTTGATGGCTGACTATATTCAGTTGGGATATAAACTATTGCTGACAATCTTTGGATCCTTGGCTTTTAAGACGAATTTTTTATGCATATGTTCAACAAAATAGGAAATTGGCTGATTATTATTACCATTCGAAGGGTTGGTACCCTTCATAACCGAAATCAATTTCAGAAGGGATGCATGGTATCCTCATTTCCTTTATCGTCCCAGCACTCTTCACATAAGCCATTTACACAAAGATGGAAAGGCCGTCTGTGCACCACGAGACGACCCAGGCAATGCGGGGAGCAATGGTGACATTGCATGAATATGGTGTGCCAATAAGAGAACTATCAAGACGACTAGACGTTCATCGAAGCACTGTGGAACGGTGGATTCATCGGTATGAAGCAGAAAACTCAATCGCTACTTTGCCGAGGTCTGGTCCTCCGCGTTCAACATCTCAAGAGGAAGATGCTGCGATTGTTAATCATGCCAGAGAGCATCCGTTTGTTCCAGCGACGCATATTTACAGACACCTGAACCTTCGTTGTAGCGCAAATACAGTGAACAACAGACTTCACGAGGCAGGGTATTTTTCTCGCCGTCCAGCTATAAAACCTGCATTGACGATTGAGCATAAAGAGGCGCGGATGGGATTTGCCTTGCAATACTTGCCGCAGGAGGAAGAATTCTGGAGAAAAGCTGTGTACTGTGACGAAAAAACATTTTCAACAGATAGTCATGGTTCCCTGCATGGTTGGAGGCAGCGCGGAAAACGCTAGAAGAAGGAAATGTTTTCCAGAGCAAACGTAGTGGTCACATTAATCTCGGTGTGTGGGGCTGGATGTCTGGCTATGGTGTCGGAGAATTGACTCAAGTAGATGGACGCTTTATTGGACAGCAATATTGCCAGATACTGGAAGATGTGCTGCTACCCAGTGTTCGTGCGTATCTGGTTCCAGCACCGGAACCATTTTACTTAATGGAAAATAACAGTCCCATTCATAGGAGTAACGTTGTGAGAGCGTGGTACGAAGATTATTAATCTAATTCTGCCACCACGTTCTCCTGATTTGAATCCGATTGAAAACCTTTGGCCAATAATGATTAGCGAATGGGAGCAACGCAATGAAAGAACATTTGAAGCACTTTTAGCTCACGCGAGGAATAGTTGGGAGAGCTTACGCCGAACACCAAACATTCCCTACAATCTGGCCTCTTCTATGCCGCAACGATTGCAAGAAATTATTGATGCTGGAGGAAGCTATACGAAATACTGATGTTAAAGCCATGACGTAAATGTGTATCGAATATATATTTATGTTAATATAGAGTTTTATTATATTTTTATGTTTGACATCTATAAAAGTATATATTGTGACCATGAATGAACTTTACTTATCCTTAGTTAGAATCTTTTCTTGCGATGTCTACGCTCATGGAGATGATAATATATGCATTGTTGAAACAAACTATGAGAAGGTAATAGTTTCAGGAAAAAAATAAAAACTGGCAACATCGAGGTCATCACATGTTTATGGGAATTGTCATGATATGCTACCAATAAACTCTTATATACTACTATATACAGTATACTATATTACGTAATAATTACGATGAACAAATCAAATGCAAATTTCTCTGATTCACGGCCCACCAGTCTTGCTTTAGACTAATGACTTTGATAAGATGGAATAGGTTTAACATAGTTCGTTTATTAGGTTACCACTTAAAACAATGGATAAACTATCTATTAGTGAGACGACCGTGACTTCCTCGAAATGCGAGTGCGTGAGAGGTTCACTCAGGAATTTGGTCATTAGATTCTTCACGTAGGATATATATCACAAACAACAATATTGACAACAATTCCCAACAATTACTTAATATCAATAATTGCATTTGAGCAAATAATTTAGACCTGCGTCAAAATAACTTAGATATCATGCCATCTCTGGCATCTCGTTCTCTATAGTCTACAATATATATGGAGACGGTATAATGTAATGCCCAGCTAATATTATGATGACTAGGATTGCTCCATAACCATCCCAACATCCCGAAACTTCCTCCATTCTGCTTCTTAATCATTTGTATTTTAAACACTAAAATATAGCAGAAGTGACGTAATAATGGACGTCATTGATTGTGTTAGAGCAGTTATGTGCACCAATCCGAACAAACCTCCGCTGCCATAACGACCGCCCATTTTATACCTAACAGACTAGCTTGGGACGAGACAGAAGCGTCAGACTTCTTGTAAGCACTGTACGAGGGTAATTCAATAAGTATCCGCACTTTTTATTTTCACAATTTTATTTCCACATCTGATAGATTATAAACACATCACTTCTCAACATAGTCTCCCTGTTCCTCAATACACTTAGTCCAGCGATCTACAAGCTTCCTAATGCCATCACAAAAGAATGTTTTTGGCTGTGTGCGTAGCCAGTCATGCACCGCCTCCTTCAGGTCATCATCGCCTTGGAATCGCTGACCTCTCAAAGCGTCTTTTAGTGGTCCAAACAGGTAAAAATACGAAGGTGCCAGGTCTGGATTGTAGGCTGGATGGTCGAGAACTTTAAATTTAAGTTCTTGAAGGCATTTTCTAGTCTGTGCAGCGGTATGAGGGCGCGCATTTCCGTGTAGCAGAGTAACACCTTCCGACAATCTCCCTCTCCGTTTTGTGCGAATTGCTTGCTTTAACTCATTCCGAAGCATGTCAGAATACGATGCACTTGTTACTGTAGTTCCACGCTCTAGATAATGTTCAAGGATAGTGCCTCGTGCATCCCAAAACAGTGTTAGCATAACATAACTCGGAATGAGTTACAGCAAGCAATTCGCACAAAACGGAGAGGGAGATTGTCGGAAGGTGTTATTCTGTTACACGACAATGCGCGCCCTCATACCGCTCCGCTGCACAGACTAGAAAATGCCTTCAAGAACTTAAATTTGAAATTCTCGACCATCCAGCCTACAGTCCAGACCTGGCACCTTCGGATTTTTACCTGTTTGGACCACTAAAAGACGCTTTGAGAGGTCAGCGATTCCAAGGCGATAATGACCTGAAGGAGGCGGTGCATGACTGGCTACGCACGCAGCCAAAAACATTCTTTTGTGATGGCATTAGGAAGCTTGTAGATCGCTGGACTAAGTGTATTGAGAAACAGGGAGACTATGTTGAGAAGCGATGTGTTTATAATCTATCAGATGTGAAAATAAAATGTGAAAATAAAAAGTGCGGATACTTATTGAATTACCCTCGTAATTCCGAAGTGTGGATTGAAATCGCAAATTTTGTACGTAGTGTTTTATGGCTTCATAAAGTATACAGCACTAGTTTCCTCTTTTGACCAACCTGCACAGAGAAAATTTTTGAGTCAGTTCCTAGTTGCTCTATAAAGGTTAGTTAAATTACTATGCTCCTAGTCATTTACCCTAAATCTACAGAAAAATGTCACAAAATCATTCGTCGATTGACTGTCTTTACTAATAGTAAAAATACCTGTTATTCGTTTCATGCTGAACTGGTCACTTTATTAGTTCAAGGGGTAATATTATGAAAACAGTCAACCGAACAAGATCACAAACTTATGAAGAAAACCATTCAACTTTTTAACAATATCTGCCGAGTGCATTTGACTAGCAATTAAATTTACTAGTATATCATTTGACTACCTTACTTAGTAATGAAAAACAGTGTATCTGAGTACCCTTACATATTTCACGCGAGCAAGCTGACTCTTGGTATCGATATAGTAATAGTTCATTGACTAGTAAATAAGATTTACTGACATTATCTGACCACCTTACTTATTAAGGAAATACTGTACAATAGGCCTGGTCGAAATTTTATATTGAAAAGGTACATATTGTGAGGGGTTTGAATGGAACACAGGAACCCCCTCATAAATTATTTTCGCTGTTTAAAGCCTCTTACCCCTGGCACAATTTTTCACTTTTTGACCTATATTGAAGAATATTCCATTTATACGAGACTTACTCTACATTCAGGTTTTTTGATGACATAAATCTTTATTAACGTATAATACTTTATTTAATAATGTACAGTATTAGGAAAATTAATTAAGTACAACAATATATTCAGAAGAAAAAATTAGAGGCATAATAAATGTACTAAAATTCAATTCACTTTTTCATTGTTCCTTATCACATCAAAAGGGAAGAAATTTTCAATATGATTAGGAAATTTTATTTCATATGTTTCTTACTCATTCCAATGGGCCTTCCATTCAAACTGGGGCAGTTTTCGCCTTGATTCTAATGAGTTTAAGATAAACTTTTGACGGTTGTCATATCCTATGCTTTCCTGACATGCCTTTGTTACTAGGTTCACTGCCCTTTCCACACTTTGACTGTGGCATGGAAAAGAAGCTCTCTCCAGTGGCTTACATTGAACCTGTAGTAGCTCATCGTCGCTAAAATTGTTTAGCAGCGGTGGAGGAGTAATAATCTCTTTTTGCCAATCGATCATCTCGGTGTAGTCAGTATATTGGAAATTGAGGGTTCGAGGCAACTCAAAGTTTCTGGTACCTGAAAATCCTGTTCTTGAAAGGATGATTTTCTGAATAGCTTGCTCCCTAATTTCTAGTCTCTTGTCAGTTACCATTGATATGAGTATATTTTCTGGGTAGGCAAAGTAGGCGTTATTCTTTAATACTGGTTCTATGACTGATTTATGTTGTTCATCTAAATTTCGAAGCAAGCACATCAAATGCCAAAAGTTATATGCACCATCAGTTGCATTAGGATGAGATTTTATCCAAAACCACCCTGGAGCATAAAACTGCATAATAATCTTGACTATATCTTGAAGGTTTTTATCGGGATTTGACGTTGAGGTATATAATCGAAGGACCCTGTTGGCTAGAGTTAGCCAGCGAGCATGGTGAAGGGGACCTGGAGATCGAGTGGACAGATCTTGAGAAGTGTCTCCAGTTTGCACTGCCAGACACATATCATCGATATATCTTTGATCACTGCTTAGCTGCTTCACATCATTTGCTGGAATTTCTTTAATGTTTCCCTTTACGTGAGAATATTTGACTACCTCCAATTTTGTTAAATCTGTTTTCAGTTTATTCCCAATTGAACCCACAAAAGTATTTGGACCTGTTGTTTTACCATCAATGGCTTTGTAGACATGCATAAAAGGCAGCTCATTCGAATGCAAGAGGCACACCAACCACTGCACTGGTCTGTTAAGATGAATTTCAACCAGTTTTATGGCTCCACCAATGTTTCCTGTATTTACAGGAGTACCATCACACACTAAAGCTTTGATAGTATATGTGCTGTTCGAGTTTGTAATAATAGTTATCAACTCTTCTGTTATGCAGCGAGCAGTTCCATTATCTGGTGTGACATGGTCTACATAGGTGCTTCCAGGTTCTTTCACAATAACATAGTGTTCTTTTATCTTTCCACTTTTAGTTAATGTGTTATCTTTCTTTCCATCAAATCCAAGGCACTCCATCTTCAGATTTTCGGATTTAGACCTAAAAGTATTTGTTCCACCCATGCCATTTCTTTCTCTTTCTAACTTCTTTCTGTCAAGCATATTGGTGTGGTTAAGGATCCCCATATCTTTTAAAGCTGCATTGACTATTGCAGCTGCAGCTCTACAACTTACACGAGAACGATCTGCTGTTAATGCTCGGTTTTTATAGGAGTGCCTGTTCTGAATATTCTCAGTCAATTCTAAATCGGCCTCATAATCTACATCCTGACTCTCTGAATCTACATCCATATCTTCTTCGGTATATTCTATAAATTCCGATGGTAAAACATTGGTGGCTTCAGTCATTTCTTCTTGTGCTTTTAGTTGACGGTTTTGTGCTTCTTGGGCTCTTGCTAAAGATCTCTTCTTTGTTGAACTACCTATGCGATCAATTGGTCCTAACTGATTTTTTCTTTGTTTTTGACCCACAAAAGACTCCCATTCTGCCATTGGTATTTTGTCCTTACACCTCCTATCAATTCCCTTATCATGGCATTCACAAGAAGATATATCAAACGTTTCACCATACTGAGCTACTTTTAAGGCAAAACTTTCATTTCTTCGGTGTAACGCCACCTTGTTCAATTTTGAGGTTCCTTCTTTTAGTCGAGTGACTTTAAGATAGATACCTTTGGTGTTAATCGTAGGAAAAGAAAATGTCATCCAAATGTCTTCAATAGCTTTTACAACAACCCTGTAACAATCATTAGCAGTTGCTGATCCTTTTGATTAAGCTTCTTCACGACGGCGCACAAAAAGGTAGTGTTTCACATCTGCTTTTGAAGGAGTCATGGCTGCTGGGAGTTCCTAGGATATCCAAAGGCTGCATTTGAAGACTTGCTTCTAGCAGTCATAGTTTATATTCAGAAGTAAAATCAAATTATATGTAATTTAAAATATATGATAATTCAAATTATAATTAAAGCAAATGCAAATTATTTCTATTTATTTGAAAAATTATTTCTATTTATCTGAAACATAAAAATATCAAGCATTAAAGAAACAACTTATCACGTAACATATAACAACATTAAACATATGCAAATATGAAGGTAAAAAAAGGGAGGAGGGGCATGCTTGATTTTTTAATATTTTGTTAAAGTGATAAAAAAACCTTCTCACATAGCGTACTTTTTAAGAAATAACATTTTTTTCCATTTAAATATATGCAGATATGAGGGTAAAAAAGGGGGGCGGGGTATGTGCTAGGGGTAGCACATGCTTAATATTTTAATATTTTGTTAAGATAAAATGAAACTTCTCACATAGTGTACTTTTAAGAAATAAAAAATTCCCATTTTCGACCAGGCCTACTGTACAATACATCTTACGCATTCCACAAAAATAATCTGACAATTTGTACTAACTATATAACATTTACAAATATTTTAGTTACTCTTCTATTATAAAATATATATATATATATATATATATATATATATATACTACAAATTTTACGAAATACCAATTTATTATTTTACATCGCAAAGTGACCTCCCAAGACTAACTGCAAATTAACTTCAAATTTAATGATCAGTCACAATTCTTTTAAGTCAAATAACTCGAGCTCAATTTTGAAACTGAATGAGTCTGTTGACCTCATTAACGTAGCTTGGTGGATCTAAAGATAAAATTTCAGTGTATACAAAAATCTTTCAGTATGCACCAATTCTCACACTTAACAAGATTTTGCAGGTTCACTTGTTCGCGACGAAGTTGTAACTCGTAAAACATTTTTACAGAAGTTTCAGAACTTGAAAACTTGATTAAGTTCATAATTGGAAAAAGCTACACCGAATACGTTATCTTCTTTCGCAAGAATCTCTCTTTTTTTCCGGCAATTGAGGAAGACGTTAACTCAGAGAAGGTAAAGCCCATTTTTTTCACATTTAAAAGGTACAGACAAAAAATATCGGTTATTAAAAACAACAAAACACGTTTAGTTAACCGAAAAAGTAATAGTTAAAATATAATAACTGCTCTATTTAGTTACCAAATGTATTCTGTTGGTTTCATTTTATCATAACAAAGAAAAATCATATCTTTAAAAAAAAAAAAACTGTGTAGTTGACCGATTTTTGTTTGGATCACATAAAGCAATTTGGTTAACATATAATAATTGTTTTAATTAACTTATCAAAGCATTTTTGGGCTTCATTTTATTACTGTAGAATTTATTGCGAATGCTATTTAATATTAATGAATTATATTTCTGGATGATAACGCATCCATCCATATATGTATGCATGCACCCGTCCATATAGGGTTAATATTCGTTGCTTTAGTTTCAAAAAAGTGCATTTCTTTATTTTTTTTCTAAATCTGAAGTTCTTGAATGTAAATATAAATGTTTCACCTAAAAAAATATTTAATAAAATTATAATGCAGAGTGAAACTATGAAAACCTAATTTGTTAAAAGGGTCCATAATTGGAAAATAAAAATAATTTGTTTAATTTAAATAAAATGTTTAAACCAAACATATGTAGATTTTCCTCGACCAACTATTAATTTATTTGCTGCACTAAATTATTATCAACAAAAATAATTTTGTAACACGACACAAAAATTTGGACGTCTAAAAATAAAACAAAAAAATTTGTTGAAACACATTCATTTATTTATTATTTTTTAGTCAGCAAAATATTTTCTCTGCGTATGTACTGAGACTCAGTAAATTTGAGCAGTGTTTAATGCGTGACTGAATAAGGAGTGTTCTACATGACAGGTGTATTTACATAGCTTTTTAGTATATAATCATTAAAATTCTTTATCACACACACACACACACACACACACACACACACACACACACACACACATACCATAAGTATTTGAAGAACCAAACAAATATAAATTAGGTTACATGTCGAATGTGAGATTATTTGTTTAAAAGTCCGTTAACAAGGATGAGAGTAAAGTGCCACTTGCAAAAGTGAAGCAAAAGTGAAACAACTTAATATCATGTATATTTATAGTGTTGGAATTTAATATCAAGAACAAGAAAGAGGAAACGTGGAGGGTTGTTAAAAGGGACAAGGGACTCGGGAGTATATGATAAATGTTTATTACAATGAAGTCAAATACCCGTCTTAATTAACATTAAGCCAGCGAGTTTGGCAAGTTACTGTTTATTGTCGAAGGAAGTTAAGAAATCTTTCAACGTCTTATCATATTTTTCGAACAAACTGATCATGAGTTGAAAAATTAACCATCTTGACTTTGTTAATTAAAAAGTGAACACATCCAGACCCATCTTGCTGTTGAAGAAGCATATCTGTCATTAGGCCAACACTGTGCTTGTTATGGCCACGCCAAATGATAACAAATAGACTGACTTATATAAATATATTGGTCTCAAATTTAATTATTTCAAAAAAGAAATTGCCCGAAAAGAGTACGAAATTTGAAATTCAACTTCCTTCGCAGCATTTTGGATAGTACGACTGAATTAAGTGCATCGTACTGGTTCAAATGTCACTGTGCCATAAGTGAATCCAGGACAAAAACTCACCGGACAAAAACTCACCAGACAAATGTTTTTGCAAAATACAGTACATACACTCTAGTCTAAATCTTAAGATTTTAGACTCATTGTACATAATTACTCTTCATCTTTTAAATTGTTCTGTTTTTAACCAAATCGGTATACTAATGTAGTTTTGGTCACTGATTTCAAAAATAACTTTCTTTTTTTGGAGAAATGAAAAACAAACATGTTAGAGCACTTTAAATAATTAATGTGTTTTTAACGAAAATATCATGACAACCTAACCAATCGTCAAGGGCGTATAGTTGACCTAACCGGGCATTCAACTGACCTAACCTGGCATTCAATTGACCTAACCGGGCATTCAATTGACCTAACCGGGCATTCAACTGACCTAACTGGGCATTAATTTATAACGAAAGATTGGTAGGTTAATGAAAAATTAATATTGGTTGGTTGGTTAACAGAACAATTTGAAAGATAAGCAATTTGAAAGATGAAGAGTAATTATCTACAATGAGTCTAAAATCTTGAGAGCTTAAGATGTTAAGATGTTAAGATTTAGACTAGAGTGTATGTATTTCGCAACAACATTTGTCTGGTGAGTTTTTGTCCTCTTTTTGCATTTAAGTGGTGAGTTTTTGTCCGGTGAGTTTTTGCCCAGTGAGTTTTTGTCCGTGCCCCGCTACAAGTATATGTTGAAATATTCAACATCTATCTATAATGAAGTACCAAATTAAGTACTGATACAGTCCTTGTGTGAAGTTTGCTTCATATAATTAAGTCAGCGTTCGTAACTCAATGGGCAACACAGTGCCTTCACTTCGTTAATAAGGAAAAGGAGGTCAGAGGTTCGAGTTCCGATATTGCTGGCAAATAATAAGGCGTTAGAATAATGGTCAGCATTATTTGGCTTGAGCGCTGTGCTAGTTTTTGGCTCTCCTGGTTAATAATTATTTGTATAATAGAGAATAAACTAGTACAGGGTGGGGCACGGGAATCAAGTGTTTTTTGAATAGCTAGTAATCGGCCATTAGGAATGGGAGGGGCGTGCGGTAGGTAGCATTCCATTCCTGGGTTCATAGCATTTAACTTTAACTAACACTCACCTTTATCTTTCAGGTGCCATCATGGAGCAGTGGACGTTAGAACACCGCATGTTCGCGTATGATCATTTTGTTAGGAGTGGCGAGTCAGTGACAGCAGTTCAGCGTGCGTTTCGCCGCAGATTCAACATTCATCGAAGTGACTCTGTTCCCGCTCGTGACACAATCTTACGTTGGGTTAACAATCTTCGAACAGGAGGCTCAATAATGAAAACAAAACCGAAGGGGCCGCAACGCACTGTGCGTACTCCAGAGAACGTTGAAAGGGTCAGACAAGCGATGTTGCAAAGCCCAGGCCGCTCTGCTCGGAGACATTCAGCTGCACTCGGAATCAGCAATCGTACTGTTAGACGGATTTTGCATGAAGAATTACATTTTCACCCATACAAGTTAGCGATGGTGCAGGAATTGAATGTAAACGATTGCCCCCAACGACTGAATTTTGCACAGGAAATGCTTGCACTTTATGAGCAGAATGAAAACATGATGGTGGTAATGAGTGATGAAGCCCATTTCCACCTTAATGGGGCCGTCAACAATCAAAACTGTCGGTATTGGGCTGCTGAAAATCCGCGACAACTCCATGAAAAACCGCTGCATAGCCCTAAGGTTACAGTTTGGTGCGCGGTGGGAAAGTTTGGCGTCATCGGTCCCTATTTCTTCGAACAAAATGGGGTTACCGTTACCATAACATCTGGGCGTTACATTGAGATGGTGAACACCTTTTTCATCCCTGAGTTACGAAGAAGGCGTATTGCTCGTCGACATTTGTGGTTTCAGCAAGATGGGGCCACGCCACACACCGCCAGAGCGTCAATGGCTGTTCTTCGCCCCCTGTTTCCCAACCATCTCATTTCGAGATTTGGTGACATTGCATGGCCCCCTCGGTCCCCTGACTTGTCCACATGTGACTTCTTTCTATGGGGGTACCTCAAGTCACGTGTCTACGAGGACAAGCCCCGTACATTAGATGTATTGAAGGAAGCGATCCGTCAACAAATCATCCAAATCAACAGAGACCTGCTGGGAAGAGTGGAGGCCAATTTTCGTAAACGCCTTCAACAATGCGTCGACGGCCAAGGACATCATATGCCAGATATAATTTTCGGTACATGATTATTATGACATGAAATGCTATGTTCTTACGAATGTTGTTCTACCAATATATTTTCTTTACAAAAATAAATATCATTTTCCTGATTATTCCAAAAACACTTGGTTCCCGTGCCCCACCCTGTATGTAGCGTTATGACAAGAAATAAGATGACCGGAATTGTCTTCGAGAGATGGTGCTCTTTCTCATGACCACGTGTTACTTTTCTAGGTTTCTTGAACAAATATATTTGGATTTAAAAATTAATGATGATGAGACTGTTTCAGTTTTGGGGAGTCGTGATATTATTATTAATGATCCAACCTGAGATCCTACAGATTCAATTTGTTACTCGTCTGACTGATTTTGAGATTTAAAATTTAAAAGGTTTGAGAATCTTTTTAAATTAGACCTGAAAAAAGAGCCAACTAGAGCTGTCAATGAACAAACATTTCTGGAAAAAGTTGTTCCCTCGAATGCTTGTAATAAAAGGTTAGCATTTGTTCACAAGGCTGATTTTTATTCTACGTGTACTTCACTTGCCATCAGCAACGGATGAAGAAAGTTAACGAAAGTATATAGAAGAACAGATGTAGGAAGGCCAACATGTGAGTTCAAATTGACAGTGTTTGAGACACATTAAAAGTTTTGATATATATATATATATATACATGTGTGTGTGTGTGGTGTGTGTGTGTGTGTGTGTGTGTGTGTGTGTGTGTGTGTTGCAAAAGAAAGAAAAGAAAGGTTTTTGCTCGCTGGGTTATTTTTTGTAAAAGACACGTTTGTTGTTGTGGGTTTTTTCTATCGAAGAGAAAATCCGCTTACATAGAAAGTGAATACATAATATATATATATAAATATATGAAGTAAATATATAATAAATTACTGTTTGTATGTCTAAAAACATATTAAATATACATTCTAAATATATAAAATAGATTTTCTTTTAATTAAGCTTAAAATGATGCAGTATACCAGAACTGCAAAAACAGCTCCCGATCAACAGAGTGGCCACAAAGTCCCTTTGGAGTGAAATTACAGCACATCTGTATGTTACCCTTGTTTTTCATGCAAAGGGACTTTGTGGGCATCCTGTATTTCACAGGTTGCTAAGAAGTGGATATTTAATCTGTTCAGTGAAAGGGTGGTAGAATCTGCAGAATCTGGAGGAAACCTACACGATAAATTGACTTAACTTTTTTCTTACAAGTCCCTACAATTGTCATTCCCGTCAGTAAACTTATGTACATTTTGGATAGCGGAAAAGCGAGTATCCAGAACAGGTGTCTCAAGCATTAAAAGTTTTAATTTCATTTGCAACTTCATACGTATGCGAATTAGGCTTCTTATCAATGGGGCACTTAAAACAAAGCAATGAAAGTGACAGTTTTACTCTGTGTTATACAAGATTAACAAATGCATAGCAGGCACAGGTATCTCATTAAAAGACAAAGACTAACAGTTTTATATGGAGATTACAACTACTGAGCACCTTCCGCGATCCTTAGGTTTGAGAAACACTGCCGTAAGATTATCTGATACGATATTTTCAATTCTTCTTTTTAATTACCGTAGTAATAACCAGGGACAGGAAAGTATACGATATTCAAAATCCCAAGCATAACTTCATACTTACTGACCTGTAATTAATAAATGGCTGTAGTGAAGTTAATTGCACATTGTATTGTACATACAAAAAAATATACAACAGTAATTACTGTACTTAGCATTTTACTATTAGCAGAGTACCAATTTGTTTTAGTAGTATGACATAATTAAAGTACAGGGTGTCCGACAAACAAAGTTTCAAAATATAATTAGTCAGGTTTTTCTTAGTATTTAATATATATATATATATATATATATATATATATATATATATATATATATATATATATATATATATATATATATATACATGATACACACAGACCGTGTATGGAACAAGGCACTCTTCTGGGAAAATTAAATCCACTTTTGTCCGAATAAGTAATGGTAAATGACAAATACTACAGTTTTTTCTTTTTCATGATGTTAGCCCGACGTGGGCAACGGGTCACTCGCAGAGAGGCCCCAAAAATATAACTCCCCTCACCAGCTATCTGCAAAGCAGATAAGAAAATATAATAGTTGGCGTACCCAAAACGAATCGCTGGAGTGATTCAAGCAAAAGGTGGGCACACAAGTATCATATTACATAATCTTGTAAATAAATGTACGAAATCTTTTATCATCTCCAGTGTAGGTTCAGTTATGTACAAATTGTCTAAATGGCTTACCAAACACTTGTCTCCAGCTGTAGGTAGTATTTCCCCTGCTTACATAAAAAACAATCAACATTTTTGTGTTAAGATAAATAATTTAGAATTACCTACTGGCCAGTTTGTCAGTTTTGATGTAAATTCTTATTTAAAAATGTCCCAGTAGACGAAACCATCAATTTTTTGAAGAAACTTCCTCCTAACCAAAACCGAACGCTTTCAGTAACAGCCAAGAAATTAATAGAATTGGTGAAACTGTGTCGACGATAATGTATTTATAGCTGAGGGCACGTTCTACAAACAGAAGTATGGCATGGTCATGGGCAATCCCTTCTCCCCCATTTTGGCCAATTTATTTATGGAATTTTTCGAAACAAAATTGTTGCCGAGGATATCCTTCCCCAATCAAATTTGGTTAAGATACAGTATGTGGATGACATATTATCAGTATGGCCAGCTAATAAGAATTTTGATGACTTCTTTTCCAAACTCAATAACCTTCATCACTCAATTAAGTTCAAATGTGAATGGGAAAGAGAGAGAAAAATACCTTTTTTGGATGTTCTCATCAACAGGGAAAATGACAACATAAAATTGCCTGTGTATAGGAAGGAGACTAATTCAAACTCCTACATTCACTATTTTTCATTTCATGATGACCAAGTAAAAAAATAAATTGTATCTTCAATGTTCTTAAGGGCATATAGAATCTGGCACCCTTCTAATGTTGAGGAGGAGACACAAAAAAATCAACAATATATTTAAAAATTCGTATTATTCCAAATGGTTCATTTTTAACGCTCATTTAGCAGCCAGAAAAATCTTTTAAACTGGCAAGTCAACTGTAAACAAGGATTACAAGAAACGTATTGTCCTCCCCTATAACAAAAACTTGAAAGGGCTTAAGAAAACTTGTTAGACAATAGGCACTAATGTGGCATTCAAATATAATAACTGCATAAATGATATGTTAATAAGGAACAAACCTAAAGACGAAAAAGACACAGGTGTATATATATATATTACCATGTAAAGAATGTCCTGATGATGTATACGTGGGAGAAACGGGAAGGGACCTCAGTAAGAGAATTTATGAACACAAGAGAGATGCGAGGGTAGGGAATAAAAAAGTGCTGTATTCTGTCATGTTAGAGACTATAACCATGTAATAGATTTCAATAATTGCAACTTTGTTTTCAAATCTGATAATTATGCTAGGCGTAGAATTGTTGAATCTAGTCTTATAGGCTCTATACAAAATTTTAATCTATCCGATGGTCAATTCTCTTTCAACAAAATTATATATAATAAAATTAAGAATTTTGTAACATTACCATCCAAAAATCCCCAGGCAACACGAGTACATCCATCAGGTCAAAGCTGGGTCGGAGGGGTCACTTAACTATCCTTTGAGAAGAGGAGGGAAGGTTCAGTCAGCTAATCCCTGATAATTAACTTCCAGGTGTATAAACTCTGTTCTCTGTTTATACGGTCATTACCAAATGAGAAGGGCTCGTGAGGAGCCGAAACTGTATTGGTGTTAAGAAATAAAAATTTACGTCTTCCTGAAGAGTGGTTTCCTTCATATATAAAGGGTGTCAGGAAATGATTGCCCCCCCCTGTACAGAAGAAACTGAAAGGAATAGAAAAAAACAGACAAAACCACGCGAAAGAGCGTTTAATTTTGAATAAAAAACACTTGTTTTAATATCGGGTGTTGCCCCCATTTGCAGCTCGGACGGCTATTAATCGACGGGGGTATGATCCCAGAAGTGTCTCAAAGAGATCGGTATCATGACTCATTTCTTCAAGGACTTCGTTGATCTTTGCAGTCATAATTTCTGTTGAATACCGATTCTGAATGGGTTGTTCCAGCATTAAGGACTCCACCCGATCCTGTATGATGGATCCGACATGTTCACAGACATTAAGATCGGGAGAATTGCCAGGCCATTCATTATTTCCGAAAAAATCAATGTTATTATCCTTAGGCAGTTGTTGAGTCGCAAGTGCTTTCATACAGGGGGCTTTGTCGTGAAGAAAGGTTGCCTGTTCAACATCCAAAACACACTCGGGGTCTTTCAAAAACGGAATTACATGTTGGGCTAAAATTACATTTCGAAAATAAGGCCCATCCCAACTGGTTCCTCTTGGTTTGATAACCCAGATGAGCTTCCGAATAGAGAACATAATGAAAACACCCACACATGCTGGATTTTTTACTATTTCTCTAGATACTTCTGGTCGTCTGGGACTTCATCAGGAGTTGTTGCCCAAACCCGATCATTCTGAAAATTTGGTTTTCTGGAGACATAAACGAAGAATTCATCGCTGACAACCAAGTGAAGGAAATCGTCTTCCGTCCATTCCTCAAGATAATCACAAAACCATAGCCGATCTTCAATATTAAGATCACTCTTCCGTGGCTTAGCTATTTCATGCCAAGCACTCAAGCCTTGGCGAACTCGAAATTGATGCACAAGTTGCCGATTGACTATCTTAACACGACAAATAAGTATCTCTTTCGCTACCTCAGAGCAGCTCTTCTTTCGGCGCCGTGATGCAGCAAGCACAATGTCTTTCGATTCTTGAGATAATTTCTCCGGTCTTCCTCCTCGAAATTCTGTTTCACAATCTTCAGGATTCTTATTCCAATTCCTTTTGACAAAGTCTTCTGATCTTTTTAATCTCTCAGCCACCCAGTGTCGAGTTATGAAAGTTGCACCAGCTTCCTTTGCTTCACGAAATGTGACAGCTTGAATGCGGTCAAGAACTCGCTTTTTCTCTGAATCGTTCAAAATAGATGATGCCATGGTTTCTGTGGGGAAAAAAATGGTAAGAATTAAAATCACAGGAATAGAATATAATGGTTTTTATTCAGATTTTAACGCTTTTTTCAAGTGGTCTCGCCGGTTTTTATCTATCTCTTCTAGTTTTTGCTCTACAGGGGGGCAATCATTTCCTGACACCCCTATATATATATATATATATATATATATATATATATATATTATATATATATATATATAACTGCAGAACTTTTTTAGAAAAGTTAAAAACCCGCAAGAAAACATAAAATAAGATCCGAATAACGTTTTCAGCCCATATAATGGGCAACAGAAATGGGTAATTTTGTAATGAAGTTTCGTTTAAATTGGGAAAAAGAGTTCTTTTCAACGCTTGACGAGTAAAGGTGAATATACCTTATGTTGTCTAGCCAAAAGGAAGAAAATCGTCTGTTGTTTTTATATAAAATTATGTTGAAAATATTCATGCACACGAATTTTGTTTCTTTTAAAGTAACTTCGTTATCAATTCTTGATGTTTGAAAATAAGACTCTTTTTTTTCCGTTCTCTCTATTTGAATTTTAAATTTTGGTATGCCTTCTGGTTGTTGTCCATAAATGTAGGCAAGAATTATGCGCAGACACAGGTTATAAGAGACATTAGAAGATTTATTGAAGTTCAATCTTTATTTATAGAAAGTTTGCATTACTAAAATTTTCCAAAATTGCAGAACTGTTTTTATAGCTCAACATATATATATATATATATATATATATATATATATATATATATATATAATATATAACGTATATATATATATATATATATATAATTATTATGCTGAAATATTTCAAAGATTTTTATTTATCAATGTAAATATGTAAATATTAAATTCTGAAAAACAAAGCATTACCAGGTAAATAATCTCAAAACACCGTTATCCTACACAAGCTTCAGTTTCATTTAGTCGTATTCAGCATACAAAATTTGAAAAGTTTCAGGAAACGCCTTTCTTTGCTTTTAATAAATCTTGACTTATTATTAGCAAAAATGTTTTTACTGTTAATGTAGACAATCCCTTGCTGATTCCCAGCAACAGCTAATTCTATAAAGGAAAGTTCAAAGAATACAAAGGCGACCCCAAACAATCTGGAACCTCATTAACAAAACGATTAATAAAAAACAAACAAAATCCTCTACACTCGAAAAGCTAATAATTAATAACAAACCCATTACATATATTATAAATACTAGCAAAAGTGGGCCCATCATCTAGCTCGACCTGCGGTGCTGTGGCCTTCGGCCTCCCAATTATTGGGGTCAATAAAACTATAGAAAAGAATGCAGGCATGAAAACCTTAAGCTTCACAAATCTTGATAAAATGGGTTTGGATGTGAAGCTTAAGATTTTCATTGCTGCATTCTTTTCTATAGATTTATTGACTGAATAATTAAACCCTCAGGACGGACGGAGGGACGGACGAACAGAACTGCCTTTATAGTACAGGGTGTACATAAAGTCAGGATCTATTTTTGTGAAATAATTATTTTTTCTATTTTTCTTTTCAGAAGCCCTTAGAATGAATACAGAAGAGCGTGTGGCAATAGTAATTTGGCGAATCGAGGGAAAGAAATACAATGACATCAGAGAGAAGTTTAGAAGGAGATTTCATAAGCCGGGGCCAATAGACAAGACAATACGAAAATTGGTGAACAAATTTAAACGAACGGGATCTGTAAATGATGAAGCAATATCAGGACGACCGTGTGTGTCAGATCTTACCGTGAATGCAGTACGCGGAATTATCACTGAGGAGCCACGTACGTCCGTTCGTGCTGCATCACACAGACTCGGCCTCCCGACGTCATCTGTGCCACAAAATTCTGAAAGTTAATTTGCAGAAGAAAAGCTATCATTTGCAGGTTTACATGATTTACATGAGGAAGATTTCCCTCGACGAAGTGCTGTGTGTGCTGATCTCGTAGAACAAATCTGGAGTGATAACACAGCTCAACAAAAAAAAATTTTTTGTTTCGTTGCCAAGGAAAATTCGTACGAATTTAGGGTATTTGGGGTTGCTGAATTCCAAAATGAAAGTAGTTTTTCCGATTTGGCTCTAGTTCGTGAAGATAATGAATACCCTCAATTATAGGAACGTAACCATAACGCGTGCTATGGGAAACTACCGGAACATTCTCGATGCGTGGAGACACGCGAAATATTCTTAGGTTTACTCCGCGTCATTCTAGAATATTCCCCTCCGTATATAAGTCATCGGCACACCCAACCAGTAGTTTTGGTTGACCTTGGTTGGCCTTTGGTTGACAGGGAAAAAAATCATCCTCCCACCACTTCATATCAAGCTGGGACTATGGAACAATTTTTAAGGCCTTGGCAAAGATGGCGATTGCTTCAAAATACATTTGTAGATCGTTCCCTGGACTAAGTATGGAAAAACTAAAAGCTGGCATCTTTGATGGCCCTCAATCCGTACACTTATCAAGGATTCTAATTTCACAAAATTTATGAATGGTGTTGAAGCTTCTGCTGGTGCAGTTATGTCTCAGTTGTCAAGACTTCTTGGGGTAACCACAAAGCAGCAGTTATGAAAACTGGTGCAAAACATGCTCACAAATTTGAAAAGTTGGGTACTAATATGAGCATAAAGGTACACTTTCTCCATAGCACTTACACAGATTTCCGGATAATCTTGGTGATTTTAGCGAGGAACAAGGGGAGAGGTTTCATCAAGATATCAAGGTGATGGAGGAAAGGTTATCAAGGCATGATGGGACGACACATGATGGCAGACTATTGCTGGGACCCTCCAACGTGATTGTCCTGATAACCCACATAAAAGAGAATCGTACAAACAGAGATTACTATACATTAATTGTAATTATGCGAATCAGTTACTGTGTGTATCTTTATTATACCGAATAAAATGCCATTATGTATTTCATGTGTTTACTTTTGTATGATTTGAGACAATTTCATGCGATTTGTAAGTAGGCTCCGCCTGAACATTAAATTTTTTGCATTTTTACGTGTTTCAATGGGGTACCAATTATCTCATAATTAGAGCCAATCTAGCAAAACCGATGTCATATTCGGAATCAGCACCACAAAGTTACCCCAAATCACTCTAATAATTATGATTGGCAATAAATGAGTGTTGACCAGTGTAATTTAATGGACAACATTCTCTTTAGTGATGAAGCCACTTTTCCATACGTGTGGAAAAGTAAATCGCCATAACTGTCGAATTTGGGCAGATGAAAGGACCGAATGATTTCGTCCCAAAATTGGGAAAGAGACTCACCTAAAGTTTTAATGTCTGGATGGGTTTAACAAAATCTAAGGTTTATGGTCCTTTTTACTTTGCTGAAGCTACAGTTACGGGCTTATTTATCTGGACATGTTGCAGCAATTCCTTGACCTCAGCTGATTGGGGATAGGATTGTTAGTACCGTCGTCTATCACATGATGGTGCTCCTTGTCACTATGCCAAAAATTGTTCAGGATTATCTAAATGGACGTTTCAAATCGCTGGATCGGACGCGGAAGCAACAGACCTTGGCAGCGAGATCACAGATTTAACCCCTTAGATTCTTTGCATGGGGCTTTATCAAATCGCACGTCTATCAGACGAAGATTACGAGTCTTGAAAACTTACGTACACGTATACGAACTGCTGCAGATACATAACCCCGCAAATGCTCCAGAATGTGTTTAGAAATGCTGCAGAACGATTTGAGCTGTGTGCAGGGATACTGATGAGCGTCACGTCGAATCCTACTCTTAATTATTTAATAAATGTTACCACTTTATCATTTTATGATTGAATTCCATATAATTTCCAAGTGCTTCACGAAATAGATCTTGACTTTATGTACACCCTGTATTTAAAATGGCAATATAGAGAGTAACTAATATAATTTCAGGAAATGTGAGGAAATAGACAAATTTCACGACTTATTTGTACATTTCAGTTTTATTTGTGTATTTTAAGTTTATACTCCGCACATTTTATACACATTTTATTGCACCTTTATACTAATTTTATTTTACAATTTTCCTTAACGGTCTCCACAGACATAATCTCAAACAGAATTTGTAAAAAATGCACGAATTTAATTGCGTTCCAACTCACAAAGTTCATTAATCTCCTCATTCAAAGATGTATTTTCCCAGACTGTCTCAAAAAAAGCTAACGTATGTCCTATTTTTAAATCAGGTGATAAATTCCCCCCCCCCTCAAACTACAGGCCTATCTCCGTCTTCCAACCGTTAGTAAACTATATTGAAAAGGTAATATATAATCAAATAAAATATACTAAAAGACAAAAGCATACACAAACAACAATTTGGCTTTCAGAAAAACGCACGCAATAACCGACTTTTTAGAACTTATAGCAATCTGAATTAAAAAAACGTCTATAATCATCCTACGTGATTTAGCTAAAATCTTTGACACAGTACTTCATGACACTCTTAAAAAATTCTCGAGCATTAGGGTTTTAAGAATACTAGCCTCCAGATGGTTTCGCTCACACCTGAGTAACAGGATCCAATTTATAGCACATGATTCTCATACTTCGCAAATAAGATCCACTTCCCATGGAGTACTACCAACAATAAACTTCAAAGAATATATGTAGGGCTCACTGTCAACGAACTTTCCTTAAATATAAACAAAATAGCTTACATAGATATCACAAAAAAAAAAGAGAAAAGGATAATCCCTTTAAACCTAAATACAAATTTGATCTTTATATAAAACACGTGCAAACAGCCAAACTTTTAGAATTACCCTTTACGTAAACCTGTCATTTAAAGAGCACACTAAAGATCTATGCAACAAATCAGACAAAGTTGCATACGTTATTCATGTATAGCCACAAAATTCTTATACAATATCAAGGTCTTCAATATTATACACAACTTTATATAATAATAAATGTCTTTGTTGATGGAAAGAGAGAAAGCAATAAACAAGGAAACTTGACGCTAGTGAGACTCAAACCCGCGTCCCGTGGTTTCGGATCAGTGCGCTGCCGATCACATCCTCCAGAACCCCAAAAAGATTAGTTCAAGCGAAACCAATATTTACGTTGTTTGACCATGCTCCGTTAAACTCCTTCACCTTTTATGTAAATGAATCCACTTTAGGTGTAATTAAAATTGACATTTACAATTATAGTACAAAAGTGACTCTGAAATCAAAGTGAGAATATAAAGTGAGTTTAATTTCAGTTTATTCCCAGAGAGATACATACAAAATTAAAAGATGAAGGTACCCTAATCGACCGTGGTGTCACATTTTTAAAGAGAAACAGTGATAATAGTGCATATTATACAGGGTGTCCCAGAAGTCTGGACTCGTTGGGAAAATACACATTATATTTTTAAAGTGAAACAAACACATTTCTAATGTCAGTTTTACATATTTCAGAAAAGAAAATACCCTGATGGCTCAGTATACCAGTCAAGAGAAGGTGGAACTGATATTGCTACATGCTTCCGGAAAAAGCCAGAGGGAGACATAACGAACATGCCTCCCTCTGGCTTTTTAAGATATCCTAAACATTGGTCCTCAAATCTGACTTGAAACAGTGAAAGACTGTAACGAAGTGAAGTCACATTTCGGACCAATAGAAAACGGCTTAAATCGGAAGAATTTTCAAATAATTAAAATATTGTTTGATGGTTGATTTTTTTATTTTTCTTATAACAAAATTTGTTGTATTTGAAGAAAAAAAGCAAACTTCAACCAATAAAAAAAAATACATGAAAAAGTGAAAAAAAAAATAAAAAAAAATAAATAAAGTTGCACATCGTCCAGCGATAAAAGGATACATTTCAGGTGAAAACGATATCAGTGATAGTATATGTGTCACACTATTTAGTTCCCAAAGTACTATACTATGACCGCAAAATGTTCGAGTGCATGTGCAATTGCAATGTTGATCAATTGTTGCAAGGTGCCAGCCCCTTCCCCCCTGGGGGGAGGTAATGGGGAAAAGGGGTGGAGGGTAACAGGGGAGTGGTTGGGGGTAATGGGTGAGAGGGGTGGGGGTAGTGGGGAGGGGTGGGGGTAATGGGGGAGGGGGTGGGGCAATTGGGGAGTGGGAGGTACTGGGGTGGAGGGTAATGGGGGAGAGGGGTGGGGGTAATGGCGTTTTTTTACTTTTGTCGCTTAGCCAAATACACCAAGATGCATTGGAGAATTGGATAATTTGGTGTGTGGGGTCGATGAAAAGCTGGATGAAAATAATAGAGAATTGAAAGAAACCAACAGAGAGTTGAAGGAAATAAAAACGGATATTGACAGCCTCAAGAGATTTCTACAAGATCTTTTTGGAGTCGACGATAGTGAAGAGAATCGACCCAGCAAGAAAGTCAAAATAGAACTAAGTTGTCCCCTTAAGACAGAGGTTTTAACAAAATAAACGATATGTTGAATTTTTACCACATTTTATTATTTATCCATTCAATTTTAAACCGTACCAGATGTACATGGGAGCCGCCGAAGGCGGCCTGTGCGAAGCATACAAGCCCTACCCGACGGGTAGGGTGCCGAAGGCACAGCTTGTAAACTTTAAAATAATAGTGGTTAAAGGGATCTTATGACGAATGTTTGGCTCTTAAACCGACGTAAAATGTTCCAAAAAGCGAGAGATTTTGAGTTGCCAGAACGATGACGTTTTTAGAATTTATCTTTTAAATTTTGACTACAATTGTTAGTTTTAGTCTTGCCGCCTCAACAATAAGAATAATTTCTCTCTCTTTTCTAAAAATTTAAATTAATTTCAAAGCTTTTTACCTGAAAATCATGCTTCCCACTGACATATTCAGATAAGAATGGTCTGATTCAACTACTGTACTTGTCACTAAAATAAAAAATTAGACGTTAATGCCAACATTCTGTAAGTCTATTTGGATGTACACTGGCGCTCATAAGTAGAGCCCGGATGTTCAGGCATAGTGCCTTAAATGCCTATTTTTGCCTTTTTTGGGGGATTTTGGGGCGAAAATGCCTATTTCATAATTTAAGCGCCAAATGTGCCTATTTTAAATATTTTCTGAAATAAGATACTGAAATAAACATTTAGATTAATAGTGTTTTGTTTTGTTGGCAACATCTGGCAGCTGAAAAGCCATACTGCAACACAAGATTCTCAGTCGTAACCTAAACGTCAGTGAATACACGTCGCAATGCCTAAAGTCAGTGCATCTTCAAGGAAGAAGTTAACTAATCTTGTCAGAGAGTTTGGAAGTGTTTTTTCCACCGATGGCTCTGTCTTATTTTGCAAGATATGCGAAAAATCCGTAAACTTTGACAAAAAGTACTTTGTCTCTCAACATATACAGACTGCTAAACACAAATCTGCTGCTGAGAAAGGTAAAAAACAGGAAACATGTCTTTTAACTACATTTGCTTCATCTTCAAGCCGCCAATCCACTTTTTCGATGGAGTTATGTAAAGCGTTTATTGATGCGGGAATTCCATTGTGGAAATTAGAGAATAAGTCGCTAAGGCATTTTTTAGAGAAGTATACGAAGGAAACTATCTCAAGTGAATCTGAGTAATTTTTTAAAATTTTGTAGTGCTGATGTCAATATTATGTTACTTTGTATATGTTACTATTAAGAACATGTTCTAGTACATCGTTGTTATACGTTCTCATTGTGAGTTTAGTTTTTGAAAATAAATGCCTTTTTTGTGCCTTTTTTGCAGTTTTATTTTGCCTTTTTGCCTGCCTATTTTAAGTTTTTTTAGTGCCTAAACATCCGGGCTCTACTGATAAGTATTCGTACAGAGAAATATAATGTACATGACCTCTGATCTTTCTATTATCTCTGATTGGGGGCAAAAAAAAAAACTTGTGGATTTCAATGCCTCAAAAACTCGGTTCCTTCATCTGTCTACTCGTCACAATCTTCCACACGACTATCCCCTTACTTTCACCAATACACAATAGTCCAGGCAATCTAGAGCAAAAATAGCTTCAACCTGGGCAAAATTGCTTCAGAAGCTTTCTAAACTGTTTCCAGCTCAGGAACCATTGCAGAATAACATATCCAAAATCCGACAAAATTGGACCCCGGGAACACCCCCAAAAATGAAATTCAAAATGGCGGACTGGCAGTTTCCTACGAAATACAATAAATTTTAATTTCGCTTTGTAGAGAGAGTTATGACGTTTTTCTTGATCAATAAAATGTTTTAAAACACATTTCGTTTCTAAATTAACCTATATGACACTAAAAATTGTATTAGGCGGCTAGTATTAAACTATGACGTCACGTAATGTAAATAAAATATACTGTATGGAGTGTATGTGAGAATGGACATTGCTACATCTTTATAAACTTATATTATATACAACTCTTTAATTACTACTACCCACTATCAAATCTGCGTATTTGTGCTTGTCATTTTCTTTAAAACTGTTATTATGTACTCCTTTTAAATACTGCAACACAGTTTATTAATTTGTGTTTTCTGTTTCAGACTGACTCGGTGTACGGCTGACTCGGTGTGCGTCCGCCTTCAAGAATGCAGACCCCTGAAGAATTGTGCGTGATTTGTAAGGAGAAATTGGACAGCGGACAGGAAGTGGTTCACATCTCGCAAAAAGGAGCAGATGGTATAAATGCATCCAGCCGCAGCCGTGGAAGCGATGTTGTTGCAACAGCTGGAATAAGTGTTCACGTTGTATGTAGGAAAAGGTTTACGGATAAAAAGACCATTGAAATAAAGAAGCGACAGACCGCAGCCGAGGCAATACCAAGGAAAAGTGCTCTTTTCATGAATACGCATTTTCCAGTGCTACTCACTGTTTGTTTTGTGATACCTTTGTGGACTTTTTTTCCAAACACAAACCAAAATCAGAGCATGTCAAAATATGAACTACAGAGTTCTCCGAAACCATAAAAAGGTGCTGTGAAAGCCGCTGCGATGAATGGTCGTTTAATGTAAAAGGCCGTCTGGAGTATTATCTTCGTGATCTTCCTGCTGCAGATTGTCTACCATCACACCTGCAGCGTAAATTTTCGAAGTGGAAAAAACATTCCTCGCGCACACTCCTCCGACGATCATGATTCGAAGAAAGGGAGACCAACTAATGAAGCGCAACACCAAGCATTCCTTCAGACCTGTGCTTACCTGGAAGAGAATGATGATGAACAACTGTTGATTGGAGACCTAATTTCCAAAATGGAGGAATATCTTCAAGGAAGTCAGAGCTCTGTCTACGAACGCAGGCACATGAAGAGAAAGCTTTTAGAACGTTACGGAGACAAGATCATAATATCAGGTGAAAGTGGGAAGGCAGATGTAGTAACACTACGAGAGACAGCTAATGAAATTCTTATAGATTATCACAAAAATCGAAAGAATGTGATATAGATATAGAGCTACAGAAGATTTACCTAGTAGAAGCTGCTGCAAAAATAATCAGAAGTGATATCAAGTCTGTCGACTCGCCTAAAAAAGATGTGTATCCATCTCCAAATGACATCACTGCAGAAAGTGCTCT
Organism: Bathynomus jamesi; assembly: GCA_023014485.1. NCBI lineage: Eukaryota > Metazoa > Arthropoda > Malacostraca > Isopoda > Cirolanidae > Bathynomus > Bathynomus jamesi. Next base: position 410,589 of record JAJOZX010004189.1, read on the forward strand.
TGATTACATTCCCAACAGTCTGAAATTGCTATTATCAAAAGCATTTGCGGGACAGGATGCTTCAAGAAAAATAGGTGCAATTGGGCAGAGCATTATGCAAGCAACCCGTCCTAGAGGATTACTATGTCCACTACAGATCGGTTTGTCGGTTCAGCTACACCACAACTTTAGGTCAAGGTACCTTATTGACGTTCTCCATCAGCTGGGTTACTGTTCGTCGTATGCAGAAGTAACAAGATTCGAAAGAAACGCGGCGCTGGCAAGTGGGTCTGGCTCTTTTACTGTTGATGAAAACACTGCAGTCCTTCTAGCAGCAGATAACGTCGATCATGATGTCTGCACTTTGGATGGGAAGAATACCTTTCATGGAATGGGTATGATTGCCGCAATAACTCCGAAGATCAAGATCCACCCTTCTATTCACAGGCGTAATGTTGGTGACAATGACATTAAGAAGATTGCAACCGTTGACATTAGGGAATATAGACACGCGAGAAGCATGTTGAGGACATCTCATTCCGCGAACTTCCAGTACCCACTGCCACCATAAGTCGACTTAGTCTTCTCTGGCAGATATCTTCAGCAGAAAGATCAGGTCCAAGTTGGTCCGGAACAATGCAGGCAATTCACGGTGGATCAAGTGTCTCACATCCAGGTGTGGCGTCGATCACGTTCCTTCCCATCATAGATATGTCGCCAACTGACATGACCTGCATATTTTCGACATTACTATATTTGAGCAAGATAGCACGCGATCAAAAGTCCCATGCATTATTACCTTTGATCAGCCTTTGTTCTGGAAAGCTTCCCAAATCATCAATGAACAGAGAGACCTGCAGGACATTGTTTTAATGTTGGGATCATTTCACACTCTGATGAATCTTTTGGGAGCAGTCGGTACTCTTATGAATGGTTCAGGATTGTCTGAAGTACTTCAAGAAATATACGGACCAAATGCCGTGCAACACATGATGTCTAGAAAAGCTGTTCAAGAGCGATACGTGGTCATATGATAGTAGATGCAGCTCTTAGTACCTTACTAGTCGCAGACGTTTTCCCTCGTAATGAAGATGGAACTCCTCATGACTCCATAAGGAAGCTTGTGACCTGCTCGACGATGTTATGACCGCCAAACAATCAGTTGAGGATGTGTAATCTTCGAATGCATTGTCTCAGATTGCTACCACTTTGGATGCGAGAAAACTGACCTACAATCTACTTCGCAAACAAGTCAACTCTGGTTGGAATATCAGCGAATGATCAACATTGCACGTTCCTTGATAACAGCAGACAGAACCGGCTCGTGGGATTTGCACTTGCAAGCTATGCTGGAACCATCCCCATAATTGCAGCAGCCGGACATCACAATTACCTGAAATCGATATACCTGTACCGCAGAAAATGTTAAGTTTGCCTTCTGAAAATCCAGCCGTTAACAAAATGTTCCAGGAAGGTAAGTTTGTGGTAAGAAGAAGCGACAGATTATGGGCCGGACTCGGCACAGACCTGGTGATAGAACAAGTACTAATGCGTTCCTGAAAAGTAGAGGCGGACTGACACGCGGAAGTGGATTTACAGACATCCAAAGGACAACGTGGCTCTTTTCTATGCCTCTGTGTTCCACTTATAACTTAGCAATGCAGGAATACACCAGAGTTTTGTTGGAAAGTAGTGAACAGCACAAGGAAATGAGGGAAGTAGACAAATCAGGGACAGTAATGACATGAAGAAAGTACTTGAACGTCTGGAATCCTTATCCCCATTCCATTCTACCTCGGGTCTCTGCAACATTGTAACAGGGCTAACTGCTGATCCTGGAGTTAACGTTCATCAATTGCATTCAATCGGTACGAACATTGTCGTAAAAATGATTGGGAAACAAGCCTTTACATATTCTGCCAAAAGATCTGACAAAGTGAAAACACTAGGATCTGCTTCTGCCGTTGTGATCACTGATGCTTCAGATATAGAAGTAGATCCTGCACTACTGTTTCAGAGAATGGACTGTTGCCACTGGCGGAGACATGAATCTTGAAGATGTCATGTGTTACGAACTGTGTGCATATCCTCCTGCATTGTTCGAATCACGAAGTATCTTGAGGAAACCCGATAAGTCTCAGCTAGCTCATGCAATAATCAAATACACTGACACTTTACGCATGGAAGAAGTTCAAGAAATTCAGTGCACAGACCAGTACGTATTGGATGGTGGATCTCTACTACATCGTGTTTCCTGGCGTCAAGATGAAACATATGACAGCATCGCCAACTCATATGCCGATTTCACTCTGAAAACATATGGAAAAGCAATCATTGTTTTTTGGCTACAGCAGCTCTCCTACGATCAAGGACATGACCCACAGAAGACGCAGCACCAAGACAAGCAGAAATGTGAATCTCAGTCCAAGCATGAAGTTTGTTGGCCAGAAGGAACACTTCTTGGCTAATGAAAACAACAAGCAAGCATTTATTTCCCTCGTAGGTGAGATGTTGAAGAAGCACGGGTGTACTCTTCACAACGCAGATGGGGATGCTGATGGGACATCGTTCGTGCAGCAGTTTCCTCATCAGAAAATGCAACTACAACAGTAATAGGGGAAGACACCGACTTGCTGATTCTCCTTCTGTACCATGCCAAGGACAGTGGTTTCAAGTTGCACTATCGCAGCGATATAAGACGGGGACCATCTCCTAATCCTGTGTATGATATTCTCAGCATTCAATCATTGTTAGGCAATGACATCTGCAAGTATCTCCTGTTTGTGCATGCTTTCACGGGCTGTGATAGCACATCCAGAATTTTTTCGATCGGTAAAGCCAAAGCATTCGACACACTGATGAAGGTGGCTGAACTCCGTTCAGTTGCAAATACATTCTGTTCTGATTGTTGCCAACACTGACATTGAAGCCGCTGGAAGAAAGGCAATGCTTCTGTTGTATGGCTGCAAAACACTTGAATCCACTAACGCACTACGTCATCGAATGTTAGTTGAAAAGGTAGCTACAGCTAAATCTTTTGTTACACCCGAACGTTTGCCACCTACCGATGCGTCCACAAAGTACCACAGCTTTCGCACATACTTTAAAATACTAATCTGGAAGTCTACAGAAGAGAAGATCGATGCAGAACAGTGGGGTTGGTATGTAAAGAATAATTCCTACTACCCTACAGCCTGCGACAAGCCACCAGCTCCAAATTATCTACTCAACATGATCCGCTGCTCCTGCAAGATGAAATGTGCTACTTCAAGATGTGGATGCAAGCGTAATGGAATGCCCTGTTCAGCCGCTTGTGGCGAGTGCCAAATCAGTGGTTGCGATAACAACCCAAGTACCGGTAATCTATCCGATGATAGTGATCTACAGATCTACAGAAGCTAAGGCTAACAAAGACCCTAAGATCCACTCTAAGGTTAGCCCGAGAGAAAGGAAAGAGTAGCGGGTTAAGAGAAGAGAAGAGAATAAGGGGTTAAGTAAGAGCAACACCTATCACTCATGGGTTAACATTCATTCAGAAAAAGAGGAAAAGTGTCTCACCATCATCATCCGCCGGCCACTGCCGACAAGTCAGAAAAATAGTCGGAGAGAATAGGAGAGGGGTGAAAGATGAAAAGAAGTAAAATAAGAACGCTTACAAACCATGCAAACACAGTCTTAACTCACTGTCATACCATGCAAACTACAAACATGCAAGAAAAGAGTTAGAGACATGCAAAGTAAGGAGAGGATAAGCAGAAAAAAAAAAAAAAAGTAGGTAAGTTAAACAAAAAGTGGGTTAGTTTACGCTATGAGCTACATCTACATTCGTGTTAGTCTAATTTTTATTTTTATTTTTTAATAATTTTATTGCTGGCATCACACGCTGGCATGTCACAAGCTGGCATTCATTGTCAACAGACTCATCCTCGAGCACCACCACCAGAGCTTCTGTTGCTAACTTTGTTTTTTAAATTAAACAACGTTAATACCTTTAAAATGTCTGTCAAGACGGTTCTTAAACATATTAACGCTGGTAGAATGAACGACTGACGCGGGAAGATTATTCCATTTATCAATTACTTTAAACGTAAAGAAGTTTTTAGCGATATTAGTAATGAAACGTCTGCCACGCAACTTAAATCCGTTATTGCGAGTATTACTATTATCGAAAGTGAACAATTTGTCAAAATTTACGTTATCGATGTTATTAACGATTTTGAAAACTTCAATAAGCTCCCCCCTTAATCTTCTAGTTTCGAGTGAATACAGGTCTAACTCTTTAATCCTATCTTCATAAGGCTTATTGCGCAATGATGAAGAGGATTAATTTCTGTATGTTTGTGACCAGGTATCACTTCTTCTGTAATGAACATAACTTGAAACTGGGAAAAAAATAATTGTTGTATTATTGATTATAAAAATCTGTAAAAAGCTATATAACATTATATTTGCGTAATAACTGGTTGTGTTGTATATTGTTGAATTATTTAAAACATTACAACTGAAAGAAAAAGCATCAAATGTATCTCTATAAATAAAAGCGTAAATTATATATTTATTTTTTTTCGTAGGAAACATCCAGTCCGCCATTTTGAATTTCATTTTTGGGGGTGTTCCCGAGGTCCAATTTTGTCGGATTTTGGATATGTTATTCGGCAATGGTTCCTGAGCTGGAAACAGTTTAGAAAGCTTCTGAAGCAATTTTGCCCAGGTCTAACTACAAATTGCCTGGACTACAACTCAATCCTTCCTCTTCTCTTAACATTCTTGGCGTTTCCTTTTTTCGTGATATTTCTTGGAAAGATCACATATACTCTCTAAAACTGCTTCTAAGAGGTTAGGTGTGTTGTACCGCCTCCGCAGTTTCTTCACCCTCACTCAGTTGCTGTCTCTGTACAGGGGGGTCTTGTCTGCCCCTGTATGCCTGTATGGAGTACACTTCTCATGTGTGGGGTGGCTCAACCCACAAAGCTCTACTTGACCCAGTGGAATCAAAGGCGTTTCGTCTCATCAGTTCCCCACCTCTTACTCTCTTCAATCCCTCTCTTCGCGGCAATGTTACCTCACTCTCTCTTTACTATCGCTATCATAACGGACACTACTCTTCTGAACTCTCTAACTGCATGTCTCCTACTTTAAGGAGAGGAGGCAGTACCAGACTTTCGACACATTCTCATTCCTTTTCTGTCCAACTCTCTAACGCAAGGGTTAATCGGTATTCTCAACTTTTCATCTACTCAACCGGTCAACTCTGGAACAATCTTCCTCACTCCATCTTTTCCCCTGTCTATGACCTCCAGTCTTTCAAACGTAGAGTGTCCAGGCATCTCGAAAACCTGAATCTTGATTTTGGTTCTTTTCTTCTATGGTGGGGGCGTTTTTGCGGGCCTCCGCCCTTGGTCGCAACTTATTGCATAAAAAAAAATCAACACCATCCCAACTGAGCTATTTCCAAAAATTACGTCAAACATTTGTGTAAGGTTGAATATTGTGTTCGGAGAAAATGGGGATTACATTGAACATGTTTAATTAAGGTTAATAAACTTCCATGTTTTACGTACCTATTGCGTTTGTCTTTGTGCCTAGATTCTTTTTTATTTTAGTGTAGAACATTTATTTAGAAAGAGGGACACCTTTTTTGGGACAGAATACATTTTGTGTAGTGATCTCGTCACTGCACCCCTCCCAATTTCTTAACCTGGTTTGGGACAGCCGACAGCTGGGCTAGTGATTATAATCATTATATAGTCACAGGAAAGTGCTACGTCGTGGCCAATGACGTAACACTGCTTCCTGTCAATCAGTGAATTTGAGCGACATTGGGTCTGGTTAGTAGTTGGATGGGCGACCGTCCTCTGTGTTCAGATCATGTAGCGATCCGTGGTTTGGATCCCACGTAAAGTTGTAGGTCCCCTCCGTCATATGATCTCACATATTGTGAATGAGTTTAAAAAATCCATCACTATACTTGGAATAAGAAAGTCATTTAATCACTGCGATATAATTTTTTTTTAAATAATGGCGAGTGTCAAGTTATTATTATTAATCATTAAACATAATTTCCAAAGGGTAACTAAAAAAAAAATTATGTTATATTCCTCATTTGCATAAATTAGTAATTACTTACTGAATAATTGGGGTTTTAGCGATGATAGATAGCTAATAGGATATTTTTATGCAGGAAGAAGGGGGCCAAGAGGGCCCGCACAAATGCTCCCCACCCTATACAAAGAGAAGGAGAGAACCGAAATCAAGGTCTTCGATGCTCTTAAAATATATGCCTTTCTTTAATTTTGAAAAGATTGTGTAGTGTGTAAGATGCATGTATGTGTAGTGAGGAATAAAGGGAGAAATGTGTGTTTGAGATCATGCTGGATTACTCACAGGGTAGATGAGATGCGGAAAAAGATCAGTTAATGACAGGAAAAACGGGAGTTCCAGCACTCCCTGACTCCTGCCTAATGTCCTCAATGGAGTACTGTACTTCCCTGGTCGATTGGTGTCTACACTCTCCTCCTCCACTTTAAAAACTCAATAACTCTTTCAAAAACGGATCTCCAATTTGCATGCGCATCTGATTGCCTTCGGGAAAAAAATCTTTAAAACATAAAATAATATGAAAGGAAAAAAAATAAAAATAAATTAAAACACGAACTTCCCCCGTTTGTTGAATAATATTAAAGCAAACTGATTACATTAATTTGTTTATGAATGTAAATCAAGCGATTATATTCATTTGTAATCCCCGTCATTATATTAACAGCATCCATTGACGAGACTGAAAACATCATTATCTCTCGCTTCCCCTGAAAATATTTTAATTTTCTCTGACTTCGTTAAATCATGCTGAAAGATAACATGTAAAAATGTTTCGAATGAAAAATATTTCGTCAAAATGAATTAGTTTTCCCTTATCTGTTTTTATTTTGAAATTAATGAATTTGAAAAACGACGTCATATTTTAAAGGGTGTCATTTAAGAATTGGCTTTATTATTTTATATTTACATGAAATTTTTTTAATTGATAAAAATTTAAAACTGTGAAATGGCTAACGTTGACAGTAACATCATATTTTTTATTCGGAAAATGTTTCAGCTTAGTCGAACATCCCTCATCAGTGTATACAAAATATGTGGTATAATGTTAAAATTTAATTAATATTAGGTATACGTAATTTTTCATTTGTTCAGCCTGCGAGTCCAATAGCTAGCGAATTTTAATGAAAATCGGTATACTAATGTAGTTTTGGTCACTGATTTCAAAAATAACTTTCTTTTTTTGGAGAAATGAAAAACAAACATGTTAGAGCACTTTACATAATTAATGTTTTTAACGAAAATATCATGACTTAACCCAGTGGTTCTCAAACTTTTTGAGTCATTATCCCATTTGCACATGGTTACCTTCATAATGACCCCTACCCTACTTGTACTTTAGAAGTACTTGCAGAGTACCAAATTACCCCACTGAAAAAGCCAAATTACCCCAACCGGGTAATTTACGCATAGTTTGGGAACCACTGACTTAACCTAACCAATCGTCATGGGCGTACAGTTAACCTAACCGGGCATTCAATTGACCTAACTGGGCATTAATTCTTGATTTTTTTTCTGCTACTTTTACAGATCTGGCGGGATCCTTCAAAAAACGTATTCTTCGTAAAGTTACACTTTTTCCGTTTGACCGAAATTTTTGGCAACGAAAGAACTGGGTATTTTTATCAAAGGAACACACTTTCCCACACTTAGAGCACTTTTTCATAAACAGTAGCAGTTTGTGACTCTGGCTAAATTTAACACAATCCTCTCTAACTAGTTTAAGCTAGTTAAAACACATATTAATTATTTAAAGTGCTCTAACATGTTTGTTTTTCATTTCTCCAAAAAACGAAAGTTATTTTTGAAATCAGTGACCAAAAATACATTAGTATACCGATTTTTATTAAAATTCGCTGCTAGCCCCCAAACGGAAAAGACCCCAAATAGTTCCTGAAACATTGGGGGCAGGTGCTACCAGACTTTGTGGCACGCCACATCTCACCCCGTTTCAAGATATACTCGTATTATGAGCCGTGGGGTATTCGAATCCATTTGGGGGTGGCTACCCAGATAGACAACGAAATAAGTCAGTACGTTGAGTGTATTTAAAATATGGAAACTTTTTCCGGTACAGTGGTTTCATAAGTTTACTTTTTCTTCAGTTTACCTAATGTTACAATCATACGAGCAATCATTTTTATTTTCGGACGGTATCCATGTTTGCGCCATTAGAAATTCGTGCTAAAAAGCGAATGTCTCTTATTTCATACCCAAATGCTCGTAATTTACTCAGTAATATTGTATATACACATTATTATATATTTATTTACTGTTTCACTCACTATTGTACCAGGGCTGTAAACTCTTTAAAACTATGTCTCTTTAACTCATTTCCTCTCACTTATTTCTCCTTATAATGACTTAAATATCCGAATTAAGGAACTAAACGTATTGATTATGAATTTACGTATATTGCATAATTTGGTAGACTATGACGTCATAAAGTAAATTAATTCCTTTCCCATTTTCCATACCTTTCAATACTCAACCCCTTTTGCTGATATCTTCAGTATTCAATGTATGGTAAATTCATTCGCATAATAATAAAGAATTTATACTCTATAAGTCATTATTATTTATATGTTGTGCCCTGTCTAATATTATAGCCTACAGTATATATATTGTTTGGCCATGTTCATTCATACATTAATGTTTCTATTTGAACTGAATAATGTTAAATTAGTATCTTTTTGTCGTTATTATTCGGTTTAACCATAACGTCAATTATTCTCTAAATAATCTTCAATTATCCTTGACCTAATTTCTTTGGAACCATATAAATTAATTCATTTATGCTTGATCTGCCTATGCCCTATCGACCTATCAGTCCATGTCTACACGCAAATGCCCTTACGTGTGATTATGTTCATGTGTATAATTACTGCAATATTCGTCTAGCCCAGTGGTTCTCAAACTGTTTTGTACGGTTACCCAAAACCAATTCTAACCCAGCCCCATTACCCCAATCATTAGATATTATTTTTTTATAACTTCTGGATTATCACAATACCGTATTATTTTACATAAGTTCTGGATCGCGTGTCATTACCCCACAAAATAGTTGTCATTACCTCAGTTGGGTAATTTACCAACCGGTTGAGAACCAAGGTCTAGCCATTCTGTGAATGTTGAATCGTTTTCTTTCTCAGAGCTGTCGCTATACTTATGCCAGTATCCAAGTTTCGCTAACTATAGCAAAATGCATGTCTCCGTAATGTGAAATCCTCCTTTCTTCCTCTTTCCGTCACCAAATCGTAACGTACGTATATATATTATTATGAAATGCGCAACGCTATGCTAATTCTATGCTTTATTTCTATTTTTACGCCTTTGACTAAGATTAGGCCAAATAATTATGTTAATATGTGACTATAAAAGTCCTACGATATAATCGTTACTATAATTAATTAATGATAAATATGTAACATTGTTAAACTATTCTCTAAATTATAAAATAACAGGTAATATTCCTACATTATATAAATAGTGTAAATTGTGAAATACTTAATAATGTACTTAGGTTGTACTCAATGTACGACCCCGACGTAAAGTCGCCACCCAAGAATATAATTATAATCGGCAATTTTTTTTTTTTTTTTCGTTTTTACTATTTTGGAATCTTCCAATCTTTCCGTTATTTGTTGAAATTGTGCTTACCATCAGGAATTCTTTTAGATCTTCAGCTAAATGGAGAACTTAACCTTCAAACTGAATTCTCCCGGAATTTAAAATTATTTGATTTTTCTATTGTAAAAGTAAATTATTCCTGCCTGAGCCTTAGAATAAAGAGGTCGGACCTCCTCCCTTTCAATTCCTGCCCAAGGTCTGCCCATCAGCGGTAAAAAGATGCTGTAAATTTTGTCTTTCTGTGCTTCTTTCTGTAGAAAATTGTTCAATGAACGTCTTGAAGAGGGAAACGAGGTTTGTACGGAAAAGCTTGATGTTTCCTTCAGTCCAACTTATAAAAATTGATTTTGATTAATTCGTGTGTCGATTTATATTTTTTACGCTCGGACGTCTCTCGGCCAAGTCCGTGCCCATCCAATGAGGACCAACGCCAGGATTCCCTCGTCCAAAATTAGGATCACCTGAAGATCAGGGCCCCCAGCCTTCTTTAGTTAGCCTTATAAAGCTAACTAACGAAAATATCACGACCTAACCTAACCAATCGTTAGGTCAACTGTACGCCCTTGACGATTGGTTAGGTTAGGTCGTGATATTTTCGTTAGTTAGCCTTATAAAGCTAACTAAAGAAGGCTGGGGGCCCTGATCTTCAGGTGACCCCAAAATTATACCGTCATCAACCATAGTGCGGAAAGTGGTCCGCATAACACTAACTTTATAAATTAGGGTACAATAAGTTACGATATTTGATAATTAAAGAATTATAAATTGTTTTGATAATTATTGGTGACACGTCTTTTTCTAATACAGTCACACGGTTAGGAGCTATTGAAGAATAGGGACCCCAGCCTTCTTTAGTTAGCTTTATTAAGGCTAACTAACGAAATATCATGACCTAACCTAACCAATCGTCAAGGGCGTACAGTTAACCTAACGGTTGGTAGGTTAGGTCGTGATATTTTCGTTAGTTAGCCTTATAAGCCTAACTAAAGAAGGCTGGGGTCCCTATTCTTCAATAGCTCCCATGGTTACTTCTTTGAATTAAAGTGTGTGTATGTGTGTGTGTAATAAATTAAAGTGTGTTTAATATTCATTTACATTTCGGAATCTAACAAAAGAATTTAGTAACAGAAGCCACACCCTAAATCATTGTAAGGATTTGTATGAAAATAAAGTTTCTGAAGAAAGTTCGCCTAGAAACAAAATTTCTAAAATGCATAAAAATAACTCGTTGGTAATAGTTTTTTATATGGTTATCATATTTTCTTTGGTGACAGTAATAAATTTTCAAGATAACAATCATTACTGATTGATAATATCTTAGGTTTTGGGGGAATTTTGTTTCCAGGCGAACTTTTTTCCAGAAACTTTACACTGAATATCTTTTATCTAAGCTTTATCATTACAAGGAATAGTTGGAAAATTATTTTTATATATAACAAGGAACAGCTTCCTTTTTGAAGAAATAGTAACGACAAAAGATGTGGGAATGTAGGAACGTCTTTCTCACATTTTCATTTTCCTAACCATAAATTAGATTTCCGCCGGAACACACGAAGAAAGGAAGAACATTTTAAGCAAGAACTTCTCACAGGCCTATAATCTCGGAACGCTGACAAGAATATTTCTGAAACAAAGCTCCAATAAAACATCCATTAGAAGTACCAAATGTACTATCATATATAGGCCCAAAGCCGTTTTGTGTTTCTAACAAGATTTCAAAGACACACCGGCAGACCCACCAAAGTTCCGACAAAAGTAAACAACCAGAGAAGAGTTTCCAAAATGGCAAAACAAAAACATCACTTCTCAGTCCTCTTGGCAACAAACACTTCCCGTCACAATCCTCGAAGGGAGGACTCGTGTGTTTGTCGTACGGATCACACTTTCGCGAGTAATCAACGAATAGTGCTGTGTTTTCAGTCCTTGATTCTGTTCTTAATCAAGTTTGCCATTGTGATACAGAGTCAATTATATAACATTAATTATTTTCCAATTAATCCTCATAATTTAATCACTGTAGTTTACACATTTTAATGTGAGCAATTGTATTGTTAATTCCTGTTAAACATTTATGCTGACACAGTCATTAAAAAGTAAATTAATTAACTACTGTATCATATTAAACATTTTGGCACTCTATTGAATTGATAAATAAGGCCGCCTATTAACCTCTGCTATAAGCTGGGAGCCTATACAAATTAGGTTCTATAAACTCGCTTTAATAAAGCTACTTCTATAAACTAGTAACAAGTTGCCACTATAAAATACTGCCAACAATTTCGGCAATATAAACTAAATATATATATATATATAAATAAAATTTGGGTATTTTATTAATTTATAGAGTTGGTGAATATATATATATATATATATATATATATATATATATATTATATATATATATATATATATATATATATTCACCAACTCTAAAATTTACAGATGTAGTTTACGTATTCTCTCCCAGTGAGTTCTTTGCAGCCATCAATCTTGTCTGTGATGAAATATATCTGCGTTTCTTCTAGTTTATTAGTTCTTCTTTTTTTATATAGGGACGTCAAAACTGAGCAGTATTCAAGTTTTGGTATAATCAGTGTTTTAAGCAGGGGAATTATTACTGTCCTGTCCCTTCTTTTGAACGTTCTTAGTACCTGTCCCGCGACTCTTTTTGCTTTATTTATCGCTATCTGATTTTGTATTTCGAATTTCGCATCATCAGTCATTATTACCCCAAGATCGATCGCTTTCGTGCTTCTCTGACTTTCCTGTCTATCTGGAGCATAAGATGCAGTCTGTTTAAGGTCCTCTTTTCTACCATATCTCAAGAGCTGAAATTTCTCGGTGTTAAATGTCATGTTGTTGTCTTCTGACCATTTGTATATTTTGTTCGTTTCCCTCTGCAAGGCCTCCACTTCATTTACATCGCTGATGTTTCTGCTGATCTTTGTATCGTCTGCAAAGGACGTTACTATACTGTTGTTGTTTACTCCACTGTCTATGTCTGTTAGCATAATAATGAACAGGAGTGGGGGTCAGTACTGTCCCTTGTGGTACTGAGCTGCGTATTTCCGATTCTGATGATGATATATCTTGAATTTTGACCTGTAGACGTTCTCTGAGGAAGTTGTAGATTCATTTTCCCACTTTGCCTGTTATTCCCATATATTTAATTTTATGTGCTATTATACCGTGATCACATTTATCGGAAGCTTTAGCAATATCTGTGTATATGACATCGTAGTTGTCATTGCCTTCCAGTGCATTTAGGATATTATTGTAGTGTCCTATTAGTTGTGATAGGCATGATCTACCTGATCGGAATCCATCTGATTTTCGTTGAATCTTTGCAGTGTCTCCACGAAATCATAAATTTTCTCTCTACCTATTCTTTCAAATACTTTGGTGAGGTGGGAGTCAATGACACTGATCTATAGTTCTTTGCTTGAGATCTGTCCCCTCCTAATATATATACTAGGTGAGGTACCCGGCGTTGCCCGGGTTATTTGAATGCCCGGTTAGGTCAACTGAATGCCCGGTTAGGTTAAGTCGTGATATTTTCGTTAGCTTATAGCGTTCAGCATCCACTCCGGCAACGCCGGGTCGTTCCGCTAACATAAAACAGACAAACAGACAGGCTGACCGACTCTGTGTTGACATTCTTCATCCCATAAGAGGTTCCCGTGCCAAATTTGGTAGCTCTAGGTCAAACCGTTTGCGCTTGCTTAAAGGACAGACAAACAAACAAACAAACAGAAAGGTGAAAATATATAATAGATAAGATATCCCCAAACCCCCTCACCCCCCTTTATGCAACTTGGGGGCTAACCCCCTCCCCCCGAAAAAAAAAAAATATATATATATAATATATATATACCCTGTACCCCTGTAGTAGCAAAGAAAATAAAAAACTACAGCATTTTTGATAGAGAAGAAAATGACCAAGACAGACCATTATTGGAAGATATACAAATAACCACTAGAGATATACAACAGGCAATAACAGAGCTACCGGGGAGTTCAGCCCCTGGTCCAGATGGAATTGGAGCCAAGATCTTAAGGAATGCAAACATACTTTATCTCTGCCTTTGAAAATCCTGTGGAGATCCTCACTAGACACCAGTAGAATACCATCAATCATGAAACAAGCAAATATACCCCAATCTACAAAGGAGGCAAAAGGAAAGGAAGCAAGAACTATAGACCCATATCTTTGACTTCCCATATTATTAAAATATTTGAGAAAGTCCTGAAAAGGCACATTGTCAGTTTATAGAAAATGAACATCTCTTAGAAGACTTTCAACATGGCTTCAGACACAAGAGATCCTGCCTTACTGAACTTATAGACCATTGCAATATAATCCTACAATACTTGGGAGAAAAACACAATGTTGATGTCATACTATCTAGACTTTGCAAAAGCTTTTGACAAGGTGACCATGGTATATTATTCCATAAACTAAAAGAACTTGGTATTTGTGGAAAAAGTAGGAAAATGGATCCATGCTTTTCTCTCTGACAGAAAACAAATAACAACTGTAAATGGAGCAAGATCTATAGAAAAAGAAGTGATTAGTGGAGTGCCGCAAGGCACAGTACTAGGACCAATTCTATTCATTATAATGCTAAACAATATAAACTGTAACCTAGGAAGCTCTTCCTGTCATCGCAGATGATACCAGAATACTAAGACCAATTACAGAAAAAGAAGACTGTGTAGAGCTACAAAAAGATCTACAAACTATATATGCAGGGCAGATGCAAACAATATGGCCTTCAATGAAGACAAATTGAACTAATTAAGTATGGACAAATAAATACCTGAAAGAACAAATTCAACTACACTGGACCCACAGGAAAAGATATTGCACAAACTGATCATGTCAGGGATCTAGGGATTATATTATCTGAAGATGCAACATTCAACAGGCACATTGACAAAGTAACCTCATCATGCAAACAACTAATAGGATATATACTGAGGACATTCAGAAACTAGGGACAGTATGACCATGCTTACCCTGTGGAAATCACTTGTCCTTCCACGCATTGACTACTGCTCTCAATTATGGTTTCCCCACAAACAGAATGAATTGCAAAAAATTGAGGGCCTACAAAGAACCTTTACCTCGTACATTAAACAACCTGATGGGCAACAGGTGAGTAAAAACAAATTAAACTATTGGGATAGGCTTAGAGGCCTCAACCTTTATTCCATAGAGAGAAGGTTTGAGAGATACATCCTAATCTACACCTGGAAAATTCTAGAAGGGCTTTTAGTTGCCCCCAATACTGAACCAATTGTGCCCACCTTAACAAGAACTGGCAGAATGTGTAAAAAATATCACCTCCCACCAAACAGTCTGAGAAGGATTCAAACCCTTCAATATAATAGTATCTCTAGGCAGGGTTCTCGCCTGTTTAACTCCTTGCCTCAGTACCTTAGAGATATAAGTGCAGTCCAGTAGATACTTTTAAAAAACACTTGGACATGTTTTTAGCCAACATACCCGACCAACCCACAGTGTCAGGGTATTCCCTGCCAGACCACCAGCCCCCACAAATTCAATAGGGGACCAAATCGTATGGCAGGAGCGAGAGAAAAGAAGGGTGGCGACCCCGTCGTGGTCCCGCCTCAGGAGGCGCTGAGTGGACTTCGTGGGAGCAGCGCACCCTTGAGGCAGAAGCGCTTTAAGGTAAATTAAGGTAAGGTAAGGTA
>JAJOZX010004190.1:0-5000 GCA_023014485.1 Bathynomus jamesi
TATATATATATATATAAATATATATATATATATAATAATAAATAAATATATATATATATATATATATAAATAAATATATATAATTATATATATAAATAAATTATATATATATATATATATATAATATATATATATATATATAAATATATATATATAATATATAATTATAAGGGCGTCCAAAAAAATGTATACACATTTTAAATACTTATAAAAGCAGTGTTTATTAAAATACATTTCATTTTCAAAATGTAATAGAATCTACAGACATTATTTAATTGTTTTGTCAACGCCTGTTTTCAAACTGACGTCCGTTCTGGTCCAGGCACTGCTGATAACGCGAAGCAATGGAATCGCAAACATCACGAAACATTTCGTTTGGTATTTGTGTGCATTCTCGTTCAATGGCTGCTCTCAATTCAGCGACTGTTGCAGGTTTTATAGCGTAGACTGTCTTTTAAGTATCCCCATAAAAAAAAGTCTAGTGGTGTGAGGTCTGGTGAACGCGGAGGGTATTCTACGAAACCCCTTCGTCCAATCCACATCCACATCGTGCCAAGTACCACTCGCAATACTCCACTCTTCGGTCCGGATCATCTTCATTAATAGCATGGATTAATCTTGGAATGTAACTTTTCCATTGAGAGCGCTTCAAAATGCGTTGGACAGACGATTCTGAAATTCCTACCTCACGACTCGCTTGCCGCACAGATTTTCTTGGACTTTGGTGATACGTTTCCAGTACTCTTCTTGCTTTGTGGGGCTTGTCGATGTCCGTGGTCTTCCGGAACGCTTCTTGTGGACATTCTGAACAGTTCCATGGGCTTCAAACTTATCTCTAATTCGAGTGATGGTAAGTCGCGTTGGTGGATCTGTTTGAAACTCCCTCCTAAACTGTCTTTGCACTTCAACTGCGTTTTCACACTTCCAGTAGCATTTTAGAATGAATTTCCTTTGTTCAAAGCTTAGTCTGACTGCCATTATTAATTCTAATGGGTTTAACTTGGAAAGAAACATCAATTGAGCTATCAGCTGTTAAAGTGTGTATACATTTTTTTGGGACGCCCTGTATATATAAATAAATAAATATATATATATATATATATAAATATAATATATATATATAAATATATATATATATAAATAATATATATATATATATAAATAAATATATATATATATAAATAAATATAAATAAATATATATATATATAAATAAATAAATATATATATATCGGGTGGCCCAAAAAAAATGGCACCAATTTTGAGAAGTGATATCTCAATAACTACTGCAGCTAGTTACTTAAAAAAACAACCAAATGAAAGATAATTCCTTTCTCTTTAAATACTTGTTCTAGGGCTTGATGGTTATAAGCCCATATAATGCCAAAAATTGGCTTCCAAACAAAATATACAAAAAAAAAAAGTTGCGCATTTATATTTATTCCTTGATCCTAATTTTAAATTAAATTTTTCTATTCCAGACCCCTCAAGATGGGATTGAGAGAATCTGATAAGAACATTATACAAGCACTACGTGAAGAAAAAGGATATTCATTAAACAGAATCCTTTACGAATTTCCAAATAGAAATTGGAAAAAAAGAACTGTGGCACATTTTTTACAAAAACTTAAAACCGGCAGCAGTCAACGGCGTCCGGGAAGTGGTCGACCAAAAAGTATTAGAACGCCAGAAAACATTGAAACAGTAAATGAAATGGTTTTAACTCAAGAGGAACAACCGGGAACAAGTAAAAGTGAACGTGAAGTTGCGAAAGAAACCGGGATTTCACGTTCATCAGTACAGCGAATAATTCGAAAAGATCTTGGGTTGAAAACATTTAAGAGGGTGAAGGTTACTGCTTTATCGGAGCCTGTGAAAGAAAGACGTTTCCATCGATGTAAAAATCTATTGCGAAGATTTCGGTCAAATGAGTGTGTGAAAAAAATTTGGTTTTCTGATGAGAAACGATTTACGGTCGAAACACCACGAAATACCCAAAATGATCGGGTTCGTGCAGCAGTGGCGACAAAAACTCATGTTGACCCAAAACGACTTTTGCGTGGAAAAAACACACTTCAGATTCGATAATGGTTTCCCTTGCAGCGTCATCTGAGAACAAAACATCCATCATTTTTATTCAGCGAGGCGTTAAAATTAACTCAATTTACTACTGTAATGACATTTTGTCTCCAATGTTGTCAGAGATCAAGGAGACGAGCACTGATTTTGTGTTCATGCAAGATGGAGCCCCATCTCATACAGCCAAGGAAACAATAACATTTCTCAATAATAATTGTCCTGGTTTTATCGAACCAAATAATTGGCCACCATGCAACCCAGATCTAAACCCCATTGACTACTTCGTGTGGTCTGCCTTAGAGAGAGAAGTCTACCATGGTCAGAAAATCCGTGATGTGAACCATCTTCGTGAACGAATTCAGGCTGCATGGGAAAATCTCTCACAAGTGACGATCTCGAAGGCAATTTCAAAATGGAGGGCGAGATTACAGGCTGTGGTTGACCATAATGGAGGGCAGATTGAGCCATTTATTGAAAATTAGGTTTAACTTAAAAGGAATAAATATAAATGCGCAACTTTTTTTTGTATATATTTTTTGGAAGCCAATTTTGGGCATTATATGGGCTTATAACCATCAAGCCATAGAATAAGTATTTAAAGAGAAAGGAATTATCTTTCATTTGGTTGTTTTTTTAAGTCCGTAGCTGCAATGGTTATTGAGATATCACTTCTCAAAATTGGTGCCATTTTATTTTGGGCCACCCTGTATATATAAAAATAATATATATATATATAAATAAATATATATATATATATATATATTAAATATAATATATAAATATAAATAAATATATATATATATATATATATATATATATATATATATATATATATATAACGGGTGCGGCAAAAGTAACGCCCTTTTAATAATTGTATCTTTATAGTTTTATACAGTATAATTTTTTAGTTTTATATTGTATCATTTTGTTATTTTTTAGTTTTTACTGAGAAAGTACTTATTTTTCTTAAAATGCTGTATTTTTCTTAAAAACCTTATTATTTCTCTTAAAATGATGTAATTGATTTATTTCCTTCAATAAAAGAGAATAAACTAAAACGGCGTTATTTTTGCCGCACCCGTTATGTAAATAAAAAAAATATATATATATTATATATATATATATATATATATATATATATATATAAAAGTGCTGAGGAACGAGTTAGAACGTGAGAAGGAGGCCAGAGTAAGCCTTGAAGAAAGGGTGATGCTCCTGACGGCAAAATTAGAATCCCTTGAGACTCCAGTTGCGACCCCTCCTGCCTCAGTTTCTATTAATAATAAATAGTATTAATAGCCCTCTCTCGTCTCCTAGTTCCCAACCCTTCGTTCGAGTGCGTAATGGAGCCCCATTGAGAAAACCTAAGACATGTCTACCAGTAATAACAAAACTAAGTTTTCTGTTTTAGGTTTTGAAGATGATGATGAACCGGAAACACGACTCGTTGGCGATTCCATTGTTCGATGACAGCTCGAGGAATTCTGTGGGAGAAACCCTCGTCGTAGGCGCCGTTACTGCTACCCTGGTGCAAGGGTGGAGGATATAACTAATAGTGTTGACCAATTTACAGATGGTACCTCCGAGGACACAACGTATGTTATTCATGTCGGTACTAATAACGTTTTAAATTCTAGATCGGAAGAACTGCTGGCTAGGTACAGGGACTTACTAGAGCGATTAAAGGAAAAAACTAATAAGATTGTTTTAACAGGTATACTTCCTCGAATTATCCATCGTAACGATTTCTACAGCAAGGCGACCTATATTAACAATAACCTAGTCTCTTTGCCAACAGGAAGGAGTGCATTTTGAGAATTTTTGGAACAGTTTCTGCGGCGAAGTTGTCGCAATTACAAACAATTTGAAGGTTCTATCCTTAAATGCTCGTAGCCTACGAAATAAAATAAACGAATTTTTTTCTTTAATTGCTTGTAAAGACTATGATATAATTGCGATAAATGAATCGTGGCTTAGCACTGAAACTCGTGACTTTGTAGGGGAGTATCAAATTAAACGTTATAGACTTTTTGTTAAAAACAGAATAGGTAGGCGAGGACGCGGTGTTATGTTGTATATCAAAGATAATATAGCGAACGTTATAGAAGTAAAGCACACAATTCCAGAACCGATAGATTCGACTATAGCAGAACTTAAATTGAACGATTTCAAACTTCTTGTTGCGGTTATATATAGGCCCCCTAATCAAACAGCTGATACGGACGAAGCGTTATATCGTGAACTAAAGCGAATAATCGGTAGTGAGCAGGCTTTAGTTATGGGTGACTTTAATTGCGCTAACGTAAATTACGATACAATGCAGGGAGACGCGGAAGGTAATCGTTTAGTTAATTTTCTCGAGGATAGCTTTCTTATTCAAAAGGTTGGGGAACCTACGAGGTTGGACAGTATTTTAGATTTAGTAATAACTACGGATGATAGGCTAATTACTGATCTTCAAAATAATAGAACCGTTGGGCAATAGCGATCACAATATGGTAGAGTTTGTCCTCTCAGTAAGTCACTCGAAACCAGCTAACTCGACGAAAATTCCTAACTTCCAGCACGCAGACTTTAGTAAATTTCGAAATAAATTGTCACACGTCAATTGGGAAAACGTGATGGGGAACTCCAACGCAAAACTAATGTGGGAATCGTTCGAAACAGTATTTAGGACTATAAATGAGGAATGTGTACCGTACAAAATTAAGCGTGCGAAAGTAAACAACAAGCCCTTGTGGTTTACTTCTAGAGTAGGAGACATTATAAAGAGTAGAGATAGGGCTTATAGGCTACATAAGTGCGATAAAGACAATTTGTGGTTACGAAACAACTACATATCTCTAAGGCGTGAAGCGAAAAGTGTAATAAAAAAGTCCAAGCGCGAATTTGAAATCTCCATAGCTCGTGACGGTAAAGAAA
>JAJOZX010004190.1:15000-42500 GCA_023014485.1 Bathynomus jamesi
CAGTTTTTGGGTATATAAACCCCAGTAAAAATCTTTCATTGTCATTCAGAAGCTAATTCAGAGGCTGAACACTACCTGTACATTTTAGCAGTAAATTAAAGTAAAGATAGTCTTTATCTTATCCTTCGAGCCTTGCTCTCTTCAGAAGAACTTAGTCATTAAACTTTCCGGATACGCTATAAGAAGAGTTCGGAATCTTCAGCATTTTTAGTAAGTCTACCAGAGTCCTCCGAACCACTATACTGTAGAAGAACTCGGAGAGTAATATAAAAGAAAACTACTACGTGTCACACATCCGTTGCTGCCACCTAACTAGAACCCCCGTCGACTTCGAACCAACCCAGGCCATAGACGGAGGGGTTAACAACTGGCGACCCTTTAACCAGGATCTTCACGACTGACAACTTCTGCATCCAGGATTCTTCCAGTCTTCCAGACCCTGGAACTAGAACCAACACCAGGTTGACCGGCGTGTCATGACTTCTAGTTCGTCA
The DNA here is from genome assembly GCA_023014485.1 of Bathynomus jamesi. Classification (NCBI taxonomy): domain Eukaryota; kingdom Metazoa; phylum Arthropoda; class Malacostraca; order Isopoda; family Cirolanidae; genus Bathynomus; species Bathynomus jamesi. The sequence goes on from JAJOZX010004190.1 coordinate 15,495, forward strand.
CATCCACCCTTGAACCGGTGCGTCACCGCTCCAAGTTCTCCACGCCTAGTTTTCATCCAAGAACAAGTGGCCAGCAAGACACGTCTCTAAGGATTTCGCCGTAGGAATCTTAAGTACAAAACTCTTTTTTAAATAATCTCTAAACATTTGAAAAGTCCGTATTATTAACAGTTAATATTTAGTATTGAGCCAGAATTAACACAAAACACAGTGAACACTTCAGACACCAGTGATACATTTTTTATTGAAAACAGTATTTTCACAGAATTATTGTCACAGAATTAAAATTCAGTTATTTTCAGTTATTTTCACTATTATAGTTAGTATAGTATAATTTTATTTAATGTACCAAGCATAGTACCAGGATAATCTTTACATTATTTTTTTTTATTTTCCCCTAGTAGGCAAATTTTCCCCTAGTAGGCAAATTTTTTTTAGATAGTGTAGTTAGGACAACCCCTTAAGTGATCATTCCATAAATTAAGATTGGTCAAGCAGACCTAATTAGAACACATTAATAAGTACCTTCACATATGAGCGATTCAGACGGTGCGCTTTCTGACATCGAAAATTTACCTACACCCATTTTTCCACCTACCCCGCGCCCTTCAAACGTACTCCCAAACACACAAACTTTAGATCCAGAACAAGCCAATATGTCTCAATCTCAAACCTCCGCCCCAGCATGCATTAACTTAGGTAGACTAGTAAACCTTCCCCATACTGTTTTAATTTTTAAGGGGACCATAGATAATCGCTTTGTTGAACCATGCGTAAGACCTTGGATTGAATCTTTAGAGCAACATTTCTTACGCGAAAACATCACCGATGATGATATAAAAATTAGGGAAGCAAAAAGATTTATCGACCCTAAAGAAGGGAATGCTCATGACACAGTCACCTACGTCCCATCAATTAGCGAAGCTACAACATGGGACGATTTTAAACAAAACTTATTAGAATTTTTTAAAGAAATAACACTTGCAGAAATAACACCCGATTTAGCAAACCAGAACTACCGAAAGAGTACAGAAACCCCTGTACATTACACTCAGCAGCAGTAACCACAACAGCAACAACAACAACCCTATAAATCGAGGCCAATGCTGGGAACACCACCCCAGAAACAAGCCCCCCAAACCCAGAATACACGCCCTCCTCCACAGTGTTTTAACTGCGATAGTTTTGGGCACATGATAAGTCAGTGCAATTATCCATCTTATTGCTCCCACTGTCACAAACATGGTCATCGCCGTGGCGATCGCCAAAAGTGTGCTGATAAAGCCCCTGCAGGGTATAGACCCCACTTTCAGAAACCAAACCACCCACGTTCCAAAAACGTATCCCAAAAGTCATCCAATCCCCAGAAACCAGTCCATTCCCAGCCTCAGTCGAACAACCAACCCAATAGATTACGACCACAGGGTGAACCACACTCTTACCCCATGTACAAACCTCAGTACAACCAGCAAGGTCAGCTAGTTCGGTACGTAGAAGTACCCATGGAGGAATCATTTTCCCCAGAGTACAGTTTTCAAGAACACCCTCCAGCGTATGGTAATCCCGTAGAATATGACCCAGGTCCTCCCATAGAAGACAATTCGAGCCCTTTTTTAGACCCTACATTGGAGGCAGCAGTTCACCCTCCTCCCTCCTAAATTACAGTAATGAACCCAGATACGCGCACAAACTCCCCATCTGGATAATAGGTGCGGACCTCCGAGATTTAGTAATAAATTGTAGCACTGATAACCAAGACTTAACTGCTCTCCTAGATACAGGAGCATACGCGACGTTAATTAAGAAACAATGTGTAGATGAAATATTAGAGAGTACAAATTACAAATATGAACTTAAGGCACCATCCTACCAACTCAGAGGAGTTACGGGCACACCCATACCTACATACGGAGAAATTGAGTTATATTTAGAAGTTGGAAACGCGGTATACCCCGCGAAATGTTGTATAGTGGACACAGTCGCCACCTTTCAGACAGACATCCTACTAGGTATGGATTTTTTTAACCGGAATCAATGGGAGATTTACCCAGCCGGAAAGTTAGTAAAGTGTCGAAATAGGACACACCATCTCCGTGAGAATGACAGACAGCTTAATGCTAATAGAATTAGTTCAGTTCAGATTTCCGAAAGAAATAGGAAACCCCCTCCACTTGATAGCAGTTCAAGTCAGCCGGTTGCATCCAGAGGGACAACCACTCCAGAAATCAGACCCCAGGGTAATCAGTTCCAGTTCTTGAATCCAGTTGGATCAACACAGTCAGTTACCAGTCAGTCAGTTACCAGTCAGTCAGTTACCAGTCAGTCAGCTTCAGTTCAGCCAGCTTCAGTTCAGCCAGCTTCAGTTCAGCCCAAAAGGCAAATTTTAGTCGCCGAACCAGAGTCAGATTCACAATTTTTCATATGCCCTACCGAGCATATAACAGTAGCACCTTATGAGAAGATTTGTTTCCTAGCAAAAGTAGTCGACAGTCAAGGAAAATTATTAGAGTCAGAGCGTAGTATGATTACAGAGAAAAGTAATTTCAAAAGAGATGTTCTTATTGCCCAAGTCCTTAGTCAGAGTCAGAATTCAGCGATCCATGTTTGTTTAAACAAAGGAAAAAGCCCTATAGAATTAACTTCAAATCAGAAAAGAGGAACTGTTTCCACAGTAGAAGTAGATTCAGATTTCCCCATCAGTATGATAAATCGTGTTTCCAGTTCGTTAGAGTTAAATCCTTCAGTATTAAAAGAAGAATAGAAGAAATGTCTGGAGCACTCCCTTCAGGAGTCACCAGCTTTACAGGATCCCAAACTAATGGAGATGTGATTGCCCTAAAAGGAGATCCTCTGGGCCGAACTAATTTGGTCCCCTTTGAAATCAAGCTGGAACCCAACTCCAAACCCATTTTCATTCCTCCCTATCGGGTCCCACATTCCCAATTAGTCACTATTGAGGAACACATCTCGCCCTTGTATAGATTTTATACGCCTGAACAACATTACAATCCCAGACCGTTTCCCGATTCCAAACATGCAGGAAACAATTCTGAACGTAGGGAAAGCGAACTTTTTTTCATCCCTCGATTTAGCATCGGGTTATTGGCAAATGGAGGTCAGTCCCGAATCTCGGGCATTGACTGCTTTCTCCACTAACCGAGGCCATTACGAATTCCAGGTTTTACCTTTCGGAGTCCGAAATGGGCCTGCTAATTTCTCTAGGTTGATGAATATAGTCCTTTCCGACCTATTAGGTGTCGAAGCTCTCGTTTATCTTGACGATATTATCGTCTACAGTTCGGACATAAAAACACACTTTCAACGCCTTCAGAATGTGCTATCACGCTTGAGAAAAGCACACCTTAAACTGAAGCTTGCAAAGTGCAATTTTTTACAAGAATCCCTGGTATACCTAGGATTCCTACTCTCGTCCACAGGAATTAAACCTGATCCAGCCAAACTCGAAGCCCTGGAAAGGTACCCTGTACCCAAAACCATCGACGACGCCCGTGCATTTATTGGTTTTGTCGGATTCTATCGGAATTTATCCCCCAATTTTCAAATATTGCTAAACCCATTACTAATTTGTTCCAGAAAAATTCGAAATTTAACTGGAATCCGATCACCAACATGCCTTTGAAACTTTAATTAATAAACTAACCTGTCATCCCCTTACAATATCCTGATTACACAAGACCCTTCATCATAGCCACAGATGCTTCCTCCTATGGACTAGGAGCCGTCCTGTTACAGGACGTAGACGGTGTGGAATTACCCATTGCTTATGCCAGTCAACTTCTCTCTGCACCTCAACGGAATTATTCCACTACGGACCGAGAGGCCCTAGCGGTATATTGGGCTTTGAAAAAATTCCGAAATATCGTCTATGGCTACGATGTAACCATCAAGACTGATCATAAGCCACTCACGTACCTCTTCAAGGACAAGCTACTTGAAGGACGATTGAGTAGATGGGCTCTGTTGATTCAGGACTTTGCGGCAAAAATCGTATACAAACCGGGAAAACTGCAAGTTATTCCAGACGGATTGTCGAGACTCAAGCCCGACGCCCAAGTGAATAAAATAGGAATTCTTCCTGTGTTCGACTACGAGTGTCTGCAATACTCCCAACAACAGGACCAACACACCCAAAACCTTCGGGCGCGCCTGGAACAAAAGGAACCATCGAAGGTAAAAAACAGTACAACCTCAAAGATGGGCTCGTACATTTCAGGAACGAAGATGGAAACGACCTCGTGGAGATACCAAAGGATCTCGTCGATATAGCCATTGGACTTTGTCACGACTCACCTTTGTATGGACACATGGGGCCGGATCGCACCATCAAGAGTCTTTTGGAGCGATACCATTTTCCCGAGATGAACAGAAAGGTACATGAATACATCGCCGAATGTCCGTCGTGTTTAAAACATAAGGGCAACGTACCATCCACAGCTCCATGCATAAATATCCAGTATGCCAAAGGCCCTGGCAAAGAACTGGAATGGATATACTGGGACCATTTCCCAAAACATCAAAGGGAAATCAGTACATCATTGTGTTTACGGACCACTTCTCGCGTTACAGCGAAGTAGCCGCCATTCCAGACCAGACCTCGGAAACTGTGGCAAGAGCCCTAGTGGAACGCGTCATCCAAAATCATACCACTCCTTCCATCCTAATCTCGGATAACGCCCTTAGTTTCACTTCCAAACTGTTCGAATCACTCTGTAACATGTGTAAAATTAAAAATACACACATTGTGGCATACCATCCGCAGGCAAACGGCTTAGTGGAAAGGCACAATCGAAAGATCTTAGAAGCCCTGCGCCACGTTGTCGATGCATCCTCCCGTACATGGGATGATTCCCTTCCCATGGTACAAACAGCCATCAACAATGGCTATAATGTGTCCATCGGGGACACCCCTCATTTCGTCCTCTATCACTACGACAAGCGTCTACCTTTTGATTTGCCCGACCAAATCGACCCGGCAGTTCTAACATCTTCCGAATGGCAGAAGCAAATCAGCAACTAGCTGAACGATCTTTCAAGATTTTTACATAATCCGCTATGCCCTCGACCAACGAAACCAACAGATGGAGCAAGAGCAACATAGGCGTCATCCCCGTCAACGGACTATAATCGTCGGTATGCGATGTTATCTGAAGAGCGTGAAACCGCCAGTGCTCATCGCAAATTATACCCAAAATGGGATGGCCCATATAGGATTATGAAAAACCTCGGAAAAAATCGTTATGAAATCCTCGATCCGGGATCATTCCAAACTAAAGATCATTCACGCTGACAATTTGAAGATAGCTTCCGAACAACACCTTCCCAAAAAACAGCTGCCAGGCGTTCGAGCCGCCTATCCTTCAAAGGTCAAGGTATTAACAAATCGAGCAGGGATCAAAAAACTGAAGTGGTCACCGCGGGAACCAACCCATGACGAAGATTGGTACCTCGTAATACCACCAGTACTCGAGGCAATCTCTGAACAAGAGGAGGCCAGCCAGAGCCAAGCGTCCCATCGGACCCAGACCCTGGAGAAACCCCTTCGAGAGGATCACTCAGTGGAACTCCACCATCTCCACCATCTCCTCCAACTCCACCATCTCCTCCATCTCCTCCATCTCCTCCTCTCCACCATCTCCTCTGTCACCACCCTCACCGATTGATGATCGACGCACGGACCCTACATACCGCCCGCAAATGCATCACCACGTGAACTAGAACCTTCACATAAGAAACGAACCCGCTCAGAATCCGAGCTTAACGGTCGACCCCCATTGCCACCAAAACGAGGCCGACCCCTTCGCCCACAAACACAAGTATCCACACAGCCACCCCCAGCTCCGTATAACTAAGGCGTAGAAATGAATAAAATTGTCCCCCTTATAATTTTCCAAATTATTTACTCTTGTAGCCCTAGCATTAAAATTTCTACCGGAGTTGTTATAGAAAAACTTGCAGAAGGTAAATTTTTGAAAGGGCACGCAGACCTTATATAAATTTGCAACCCCCTGCTAGAATTAAAATCAATCTCCTTCAGATACAAACCCAATTAAAAACGTTTGAAAGTAAAGTCCAGAATTCTTTCCAAGGAAAAGATCAGATTAGTCGCGTTCTGTTAGAAAATACCCTCGAAAATATTCAAACTACAGCACGCGCCCTATCAGAAATATTAGCCTTACCATGGATACAAACTGAAACTAAAAACTCGAAAACTTTAACCAAAGAAGTAAAAGGGGACTGATAGATATAGGAGGAAACTGTTCAAAGGTTTATTCGGATTAGCAACCGAAGATATTAAAAGAATTGAACTTAAATTGAATCTCTTCGCGCGAAATCGACAATATAATGGACACATGTTAGAACAAACTATTAGGTCACTACACGAAAACAATCGCTTCCTCCACTCCCTTTCGGACAGATTCACATACCTTGAATCCATGTTAGCTCAATACAAAGAACACAAAAGATATCTAGAATTAATAGAGATAATTAACCTACAAGTAACCCTAATCGATAAATACTTACAACGAATAACTACGATTCATTCCAAGGTTTTGCGTGCAACCCAGCTAGCCCATGGAAAAATCACTCTTTCCACCCTAATACCATGGGAAACACTTCAGTCCTTGATTCACACCGCCCAGACACAATTAAAATTATCACCCATATTCCCACTCAACCACACTAATTACCCCAATTTCTAGAATACACCTGGACTGTACATGGACCACGCCCCTACACATACCTCATAATTATACCATTTTTCGATGTCTCACTTATGACGTATATAAATTTCACCCTTTCCCAACACCCTACCAAAACAACTCTAATGTCTATCGATTGTATTTACCCACCGTACCACCTTACCTTTTCCTCACCAAAGATCTGTCAGCCTATTCTATGATGTCAGATAGCGACGTCCGGCATTGCCGATTCCCGCAACCAAATAAACAACTCGTTTGCCCTCCACTCAAACCAGTTATTCTTCCATACTAGGTCTTGCTTTATCGACTTAATTCGTGACCGGCATGCCCCGGTATGTTCATTTAAAAAATTTCATTCCCCTAAAACCGTCCAACTACGAATTGGACCAGACATCTGGGTTTCTCTTCGCGAACAGGACTGCCGCTACTCTCGAGTGTCCGTCAAATTATTCCCTCATCACAATCCCTATGGTTATTCGGCTACCAATTGGTTGCTCCTTGCGTTCAAAAACCCTCCAAATATACAACCCGTACAAGGTTACCTTAATAACTCATACCCTTCCCGTCGCAAATTAAATTTAAACCCGTCATAGAGATCTTAAATCTCTCCATAAAACCTGTAACCATCCTACCCGAGCTACATGCCCCTGAATGGAATGATCAATTGAGTCGGTTTAAAATTTCGGATGATAACCAAAAACCTCTTACAAATACTACAACCTGTAACAATTTTCTCAACATCTGCCGTTAGTATCATTATTGTATGTGCTATTATCCTCGGTATATTTGTGGTGAAAAGATCATTCTGGGAACAAAGAAAACAAGAGACACGGAACAACATGAAACTATTTATGCACGACCAAGAGTGCGTACCCAGACCACGTGAACTAGACTTAACCACCCGACTTATGGTGTATATAAATCTGTATTATAAACCCATAGTTATCATCTAGTTAGCATTAGTTAGGATGTTACATTATTATATTAATATCATTCTAGAGGAAGAGCCCTGTAAAAATGAACCATAAATAATTCCCATATTCCTATACTATCTTATTCTTCATGTAATTCTTGTATTCATTTATATAGTTCTTGTATCCATTTCAGAAAAAGTATCCATTTTAAAAATTCATGTGCTATATGGTTCATGTATTTATATAATCTTGTATAGTCTTATATATTTAACTTTATATAATGCCTATACTCATATGTATGTACGTGTGTGTATTCATTTTAACATAAGGACCAAAATCGCCCAACGCGAGTTTGGATAAAATTTTTGATTTGCTTTCTACTTTGCCAAATAATTGGTGACCTCTTGTTTTTTAAAATCTCTCAATCATTTTTTTACATTTCGCTTAATAAGGAATCCTGCTTAAGCTTTGCAATGTTCATATTTTGTATACATTCTCTTTCGTTATAAAAGATGAGATCATGTCTTGCCTAAGCATTTAAATTGTACATCTTAAACCTTAAAATTTTACTCATATGCATATTTTAGTGTAAAGAAGCATAGTCCGATTTCCACTTTTAGTTAACTTGGCAGATCATGATAACATCAGATCTGAAAAGTCGCTGTTTAAGATAAAAATATGGTTTCGTCTTCAAATATTTTGTTTACTCGTTCAAGCCTTACCACAGCTAAAAATTTACTTTATTTTCGAATATTGTGCAAAAATGCAGCCTCTTAGCATTTAATAATAATGATGTTAGCAGTTTTTGGGTATATAAACCCCAGTAAAAATCTTTCATTGTCATTCAGAAGCTAATTCAGAGGCTGAGCACTACCTGTACATTTTAGCAGTAAATTACAGTAAAGATAGTCTTTACCTTATCCTTCGAGCCTTGCTCTCTTCAGAAGAACTTAGTCATTAAACTTTCCGGATACGCTATAAGAAGAGTCCGGAATCTTCAGCATTTTTAGTAAGTCTACCAGAGTCCTCCGAGCCACTATAGAGAAGAACTCGGAGAGTAATATAAAAGAAAACTACTACAAGTCACACATCCGTTGCTGCCACCTAACTAGAACCCCCGTCGACTTCGAACCAACCCAGGCCATAGACGGAGGGGTTAACATATATAGACATATAGAGGGTGTCCCAGAATTAACTATCTATTTCAATGAAATCGGACAAATTTTTTAAAAACACACTTTTATTTATGTTTATCATGTTTAATATGTGTTAAAAATGTATAAATTTCTAAATTTTTTTTCATAATTTTATTTTCATAATTTTTTCATAGTTTTTCAGTTTTATTTTCACTCTCTTTCAGAACCCTATTAATAATGAATACACAAGAACGCATCTTTGTTTTAACATCCCGTATCAAAGCCTTTTTCATCAGTGTCGAACGCAAGATTCTATGAACTGTTGTCTTGGATATGTTGAGTCTTCGACCGGCCTCCCTAACCGAAGTTGTTGGTTCATCTCAAACAATTGTCGTACCTGTTCGGTACTGTTACGTGCTGTCCATGGGCGTCCTCTTCCCACCTCGTCGTGTACGGATCCAGTTCTTTTAAATTTGTTCACAAGTTCACGAATCGCTTTGTCTGTAGGACCGGTTCTGTGGAATCTTCTTGTAAATTTTTCTCTGATTTCATTACATTGCATTCCTTTGATACGGGATGTTACAACAAAGATGCGTTCTTGTGTATTCATTATTCTGGGACACCCTGTATAATGTTATAATGTTTTAGACCAACAAAGACCCTAGGATCCACTCATGGCTGGTCTACCTAACTGTGCTAGTAATTATGCATTGTTTATGTCCTCCGTGGTGGCGGAGGGGACCTACAATTTTACGTGGGGTCTGAACCACAAGAACATAAGAAATTTATGTAAAAATTGCCTGTACATTGGCAACGACCAATTTTTACAAAACAAAATAATTATTAATTTATAACTAATTAATTATCGATTTAAAACTAAAGATAGAATCTCTGGATCCAGAGGATCAAGTCATAATAGACTACTATCCACAAATATGTTACACTATATCTATTTATAACCGACATGCAAATATATCAGATCCAAAGGATCCAGTCAATTTCATTACGGTATCCATCCAACCAAAAATAAGTCACGATCCATATCGATTGCGGACCAAGTCAAAATTTACCACCATATACATTACAATATATACAGGGTGGGCGGAAAGTAGCTCCCTATTTTGGATTGGTAAAAAAATACGTATATTATCCAATTATTTCAGAAGAAAAATATGAAAAAGGTAGGCATACATGGTAGGTTTTCTCTGAAATTCAATGTGGGCTCCAACTCTTTCCACCAGCTTCTGGAGCCGCCCAGGAATGGCGTCCACTGACTTTAGCAGGAACTCCGGCGGGATGGAGGACATGACTTCCCGAATTCGGTCCTCCAGTTCTTCCAATGTCCTCGGTTTGGTGCGGTAGACTTCTTCCTTTACCCACCCCCAAAGAAAGAAGTCGCACGGTTACCGCTGAAAAACGGCAGAATCGGTTCAGTGTAACGGTGTGGTGTGGTATGACCTCAGATCAGGTTGTGGGCCCGTTCCTTCTGCGCAACACCATGAATGCTGAGCGGTACCTTGCTATGTTGCGAAACGAGGTCTGGCCGGTTGTGAGCACATGGAGAACATCGACGATCTGATATTTATGCAAGATGGCGCCCCTCCGCACTTCGCTCTTGTTGTCCGTGAGTGGCTGGATGCCCACTTCCCTGGGCGTTGGATGGGTCGTCGTGGTCCACATCAATGGCCAGCCAGGAGCCCCGACTTGACACCGTGCGACTTCTTTCTTTGGGGGGGGTAAAGGAAGAAGTCTACCGCACAAACCGAGGACATTGGAAGAACTGGAGGACCGAATTCGGGAAGTCATGTCCTCCATCCCGGCGGAGTTCCTGCTAAAGTCAGTGGACGCCATTCCTGGGCGGCTCCAGAAGCTGGTGGAAAGAGTTGGAGCCCACATTGAATTTCAGAGAAAACCTACCATGTATGCCTACCTTTTCATATTATTTCTTCTGAAATAAATGGATAATATACGTATTTTTTTACCAATCCAAAATAGGGAGCTACTTTCCGCCCACCCTGTATACTTAGGAGGAAAAGTGTAGGTGTGGCTGTAAAGACTGTACAGTAATGTAGAAATGTGTGTGCACCCATTTTGGATCTCCCATTTAAAGGTGTTTGTGGGGCAAGTGAAGATCATGAGTTTTTCAATACCTCACAGTACTATGGGGGGCACCGCTCGGCAGAGGAATCTTTTTAAATGGGGTGTGTAAGGACAGAGAGTATCCCCTAACCCAAGACGCTGCCTCCCTATATCCCACAACACTTGTGATGAGCTGTGGGATCTATCCCCACAAGCCTTAATTTTACTACCTTAAACTATACCCTTTCTATCAACATATGCGTCCAATCGATTTTTAAACATGTTTATAGACGTGCTACTAATTACTTCTACCGGCAAACTATTCCAGCTATTTACTATTCTATGCGTAAAAAAGTTTTTCGCAATTGCTGTCTCGAACCTTCTACTTGTCAACTTACACCCGTTATTTCTAGTCCTATTATATTGAGATATTTCGAAAAAGCTATCTCTATCTACGTTATCGAACCCATTCATAATTTTGAAAACCTGGATTAGATCACCCCTTAACCTCCTAGTCTCGAGTGTTGTCAATTTTAACTCCTTAAGCCTATCCTCGTACGACTTTGACCTAAGCGCCGGAATCATCTTAGTTGCCCGTCTTTGAACTCTCTCGATTTTGTCTATATCTTTCGCATATACGGATTCCAAAATTGGACCGCGTACTCCAAATGGGGTCTAACTAATGATTTATAAAGTGGAACTATAGTATCGCGCGATTTGTACTCAAAATTTCGAGCTATAAAACCTAACACTTTGTTCGCCTTATTGACCGCTGCTGTACTTTGTTTCGCTACTTTTAAATCACCAGTGACTATAACTCCTAAATCTTTTTCCTGCTCTACGCTTGTTAAATCTTTCCCTGACATACTATACGCAAAATTACCGTTACGCGAACCTATGTGCAAAATTTTGCACTTATCAACGTTAAATCTCATTTGCCATGTGACTGACCAATCAACGATTTTATTCAGATCTTCCTGAATTTTACCTCTATCTTCGTCATTAATCGCCCTACCACCCAGCTTCGTGTCATCCGCAAACTTTGAAACTGTACTGACTAGGCCGACATCTAAGTCGTTAATATATATAAGAAAAAGCAAGGGGCCCAATACAGAACCCTGAGGAACGCCACTCGCTACATTAGCCCAACACGACTCCGCTCCATCAACGACCACCCTCTGTTTCCTACCTCGCAACCACTCTTCTAGCCAATTTATTACTACACCCCTGATTCCATGAGCCTTAGTTTTTTCAATGAGTCTTTTGTGCGGCACGGTGTCAAATGCTTTTTGAAAATCTAAATACACTACATCAACCGCCAGATGTCTATCGTAAACGTCAACCACGCTTTGGAAAAATTCTAAAAGATTAGTTAAGCAAGATTTGTTTCGCCTAAATCCGTGCTGCGTATTTCTAACTAGCTTATGGAATTCTAAGTGTTCGAATATACGATCCCTAATTATTGATTCCAGTAGCTTACCTACAACAGACGTTAAACTGATTGGCCTATAATTTCCCGCCGCACCTTTATCGCCTTTCTTAAAGATAGGTGTACGTTTGCTAACTTGAAATTATCTGTACGCACCCCTGAGAAATAGACGCATTAAAAATCTTTGTTAGCGGCACAACAATGCTATCTTTTAATTCTTTTAGTTGTATGGGATATATGGAATCCGGCCCCGGTGATTTACGCGTTTTCATTTTATCAATATAGCGCGTTACCACCCCTTCAATAACCACTATATTATCCAAAATATTACCATTATCAAAAGGTATTATGTCTGTGACCGTAGGGATATTTGTTACATCTTCTATAGTAAAAACTGATGTAAAAAATTCGTTTAGCAAGGTAGCCATTTCCTTTTTTTCAGAAACTAGATCTCCGTTTACATTTTTCAAAGGCCCCAAGACGCTTTTTACTGGATTTCTATTATTGACGTATTGAAAGAATCGCTTGGGGTTTTCTTTACCGTCACGAGCTATGGAGATTTCAAATTCGCGCTTGGACTTTTTTATTACACTTTTCGCTTCACGCCTTAGAGATATGTAGTAGTTTCGTAACAACAGATTATCTTTATCGCACTTATATAGCCTATAAGCCCTATCTCTACTCTTTATAATGTCTCCTACTCTAGAAGTAAACCACAAAGGCTTGTTGTTTACTTTCGCACGCTTAAATTTGTACGGTACACATTCCTCATTTATAGTCCTAAATACTGTTTCGAACGATTCCCACATTAGTTTTGCGTTGGAGTTCCCCAGCACGTTTTCCCAATTGACGTGTGACAATTTATTTCGAAATTTACTAAGTCTGCGTGCTGGAAGTTAGGAATTTTCGTCGAGTTAGCTGGTTTCGAGTGACTTACTGAGAGGACAAACTCTACCATATTGTGATCGCTATTGCCCAACGGTTCTATTATTTGAAGATCAGTAATTAGCCTGTCATCCGTAGTTATTACTAAATCTAAAATACTGTCCAACCTCGTAGGTTCCCCAAACTTTTGAATAAGAAAGCTATCCTCGAGAAAATTAACTAAACGATTACCTTCCGCGTCTCCCTGCATTGTATCGTAATTTACGTTGGCGCAATTAAAGTCATCCATTACTAAAGCCACCCATATGTATGTGTATATATAGATATGTGTGTGTATATGTATATGTATGTGTATATATATATATATATATATATATATATATATATATATGTATGTATGTGTGTGTATATATATATGTATATTAAGGTAGGTTGATTTTGGAACTGTGATCTTGGACTAGTCTAGATAGAAAGGTATTACTGTATAAAAAACGTTGCACCAACTCATATTTGTGAAAGTGATTGTATTTTTTGAGGATTGTTAATTATTTTTAAGTTGTAAAATTGCCGAATTTTTCGCTAAAATCGCGCGCGCGGCATTCGCGCAATGTAAACAAACAAAATATTGGACTTTATTTCATCAAAATAATCAATTAAAATTCGGCTTTTTTAACAAAACGATGCTTGAAACTTATTGTAAATGCATTATAGATGTTTATTAGTGTATTATTTTGTATTTTTTAATGATATTTACCTATAAAATGTGTATTAAATTAAGTTATTTTATGATGCGTTCATTTAATTGTTTATTTTCAGATATTTCATAAAAATGGGTAAAAAACGGGTCAGCAGTGTTAGCTCGAAGTGATAGTGCTAAAAAATTCAGTGGCCAGCCTTCACCTTTGGATAAAACAGAGCCTCCTACCCTCCGCCAAGTTATTTAGTACAGTTATTTCCTCCAAAACAGCCACCCGGACTTGAAAGACTATGATATTGCTAAAATGATAGCAAAGGATGTGATTGAGATCTGGCAGGCAGTGAACCCGCGGCTGCCCCTGTATGAGGAATATTATGTAGTGAAATTGGTGGATAAAGTGTGCTTCAAGAAAGCAAAAGAGATAAACAGGAAATCTCTTCCAGGAGCAGAATCTGGAGGAAAAGCTGGATAAACTTTTTGACATTTCTGCTTGCACCTGTAAGCTACCTGTTCGTCCCTGTGATGACAATGCTGTGAAGTGCAAGAAAGAAAATTGTCAAACACAGCACATAATCTGCACTTGTCCTCCCATTAAGAAGGTAATGCTATTATTTTTTTAACTTTTAACTGGCCTAACTTAGTGCGATTAGGTGCCTTTTAAATGGAAGGAAATTCAATGCTTGTAATTGAAAAATATCCGCATTTTCCTCGTGTAATCTTCCTTCCCCTCCACCTGGTAATAGAAATTAATAATCAATTTTTTTTCAGGATTTTATCTCTTATTTTAGATCCGCTATTTAATATACTTTAATATTTCAGGTTCCAGTAGAGGAGAGGGAATACTTGAGAGATCAGAGGGCCAAAATAGGACCCAAGGGCTCTTTCCAGCTGGGATCTGTGGATAAAGCTGCTGTGAAGAGAGACCAGAGGGCTGCAGCTGAAGCAGAAAGATTACAGAGCCAGATTCAACAGCAGCGGAAGTGGATTTGGCCACATTTGCCTCCACACCTTCACAAGATATTTTTTTTTAATCCAGCTCAGGAGAATCAGGAGAGGTAATATATTTTTTTCTTATATCTTATCCCATTTTTACCCAAATTTATCCCTACTTTTTGTCCCTATTTCCCCCCCCTTCCCCCCCCTTTTCCCCCCATTTTCGCTTTAGTAATTTATTTTTTATTTTCATTTCAGCCATCTGGTGGTGAAGCTGAAGAGTTCAAGCCAAGGAGGCACCAAAGTGGAGGTTACACCTTTTTGAAAACCCCCAGATATGCCATGGAACTGATCAGGGGTGATGTTTCTTCCAATCTTGGGGCAAGTCTTGCTAATGCCTTCCTCCTGGACTTACAAGCTATGGACCTGCTTAAGCCTAGCCTTCATGTGAAACAGATAATAGTTGATAAATCGAAAATGGACAGGGAAAAAGCTAGAATGAAAGTGAAAAGTGATGAAAAGCACAATGAGGGTCTGGAAAAGTTAGTCTGTATTGGGGTTGATGGGAAAGTTGACAAGGACACTTTGCTGTACAGAGAAGTTAAGGATGAAAATGGGGAGACTAAGCTGAAGAAACGAAAGGGACAAGAGCACCATTTGACTTTCACAAAGGAGTCGGGAACTGAAAGTAGAACATATCTTACTCACAGTCATCCCAATTAAAGGTGCGACTGGAGTTCTTCTTGGTGAAGAAGTTGCTAGTGTCTTGGAGGAGTTTAACAGTGTTTATACCCTGAAAGCTGTCCTCTTTGACAACACAAATACAAACACTGGCTGGGAAGGAGGCCTTGTAACAGCTCTGGAAAATAAATTGAGCGGAAATTGCACACCATTGGCTGTTCACTCCATCAATCGAATGAGCTTCCTTTCAGAGCTGTTTTCAAGCATCTTGATGGCAGTACCAAAAGTCTCACTGCTTTCACTGGTCCGCTGGGAAAACTCTGTGAAATTGACTACCAAGATCTGCCACAAGTGGAATTGACCAAACTCAGTGGCCCCCTGGATGACATGGAATTTGCTGAGGAGACACTGAATGATCTCAGTAGCGACCAGAGGCTTCTTTTGGAGTATGTGCTTGGAATTTCCAGGGGCAAAGTCAACCCAAGATTTGCTGCCTGGAAAATTGGACCATTAAACCATGCAAGATGGTTGACTTTAGCAATTAGATTGATGTGTCTGTGGACCAGAGGTGCTTACCGTCCAGAACTACAGGATAAGCTTTACCAGGCCATCAAGTTCATTGTGGAAGTGTATGCAGTCAGTTGGTTTGAGATCAAAAGGGACAGCAAGTTCCACAATCAGCAGCTGTACATCTTCAACATGATCCAGAGGATCAAGCAGCAGTCTGAAGAAATCCAGGGTACAATGTTTTTGCCTTGCTGCCCGAGAATGTGCTGTACTCCATGATGAAGTCTGATGACTTGGAAGTGAGAGAAGCTGCTCTCAAGAAAATTCTGTCCGTCAGGTAAGCATTTATTAATTTTAAAAAATGTGAAAAAAAAAATTGATTATGGGGATTTATTTAATAAAAAAAAGGCCCGAGTTCTATAAATCCCCATAATCGAATTTTTTTTCAAATTTTCTTATCCCAATTCCCCCCCTCCCCTCTGATAATGGAAATAATCTTACCTTCTTTCTGAAAAAAAATTCGATTATGGGGATTTATAGAACTCGGGTTTTTTTTTTTTTTAAGCAATTCTGAGATTAATAGGGATTAAATCTTAAACTGGAATAAAAAATAAATTAATTATTCTTCTTTCAGAAGTGGGAAGCCAGCCAAGAAGAGGCTGAAGAAGATCACAGCCATCAACATTAGGGTGGATCGATTTTACATTTTTTTCGATTTCCATATTCTAATAGAGACAAAAACTTGCGCATGCATGAGAAAATAGCCTCTGCAAAATCTTAGCTTAATAGGTAATCATCTTCTGCCCCCGGCAGAGCGATGAAAATCATATTTTAGTAGTCAAAAACGTATTTTTGAACCCTAGCCTAGAGTCATAAAATTTTGCGTGTGTGTTTTTTCATGCCTAAGCAACGATATAAATGCTATGGGAAATATATAAATGCATTATTTAAGACAAAGAGCCGATCTGAAAATATGTATATTGAATAACACACGCAAAATTTTATGACTATAGGCTAGGGTTTAAAAATACGTTTTTGACTACTAAAATATGATTTTCATCGCTCTGCCGGGGGCAGAAGATGATTACCTATTAAGCTAAGATTTTGCAGAGGCTATTTTCTCATGCATGCGCAAGTTTTTTTCTCTATTAGAATATGGAAATCGAAACAAATGTAAAATTGATCCACCCTAATCAACATTGAAGCTACCCACTGGTCAGAACTAATCAACCTTTCTCAAAGTGGCATCTGTGAACCTGCTCTCACAGAAGACTTTCCTGACCAGGAGCTTCAAGAAGCATTGCTGAATGGCACCAAGATGGAGCTGCCTGATCTGCCTTCACATTCTCAGTGTTGAAAGGGCCATGAAGCTGACATCTGAAGCTTCCCATACTGTTTATGGACTCGAATCAAGGCACAAACACATTCTGGCCAAAGCCCTAAGCCGCCAGATGAGGCCTTCCTTTCCTTCTAAGGGCTCTTACAGTGAATATTATGATTATCTTGGGTCTAAATGTGTCTATTGACTCTGTACATGTTTTTTTCACTTTTTTTCAATAAAATTGCAACTTTTTTCAGGATTTTTTTATGAAAATAGCATGATTTTTTCGGCCGAAAATTCCGAAAATGCGGTATTTTTCGGTACGAGTTTTTGACGATTTTTGAAACGGTTTCTTCAAACGGTTTCCTTTGTCAGTTATCATCATATTAAGCCCTGACTATCTCGACTAGTCCAAAGTCGATATCTAAAAAATGCGGAAAATCAACCTACCTTAATGTGTATATATATATATATTATATATATATATATATATATATATAATATATATGTGTATATACAGGGTGGGCGGAAAGTAGCTCCCTATTTAAATTACATATAAATTATGTATAAATTGTGATTGTATTGTTATATTGTTATGGTGTGTTCTCTAAACGTGGTACAATTGTAACGTTCATTTTTTTTTTTTCATTTCAGATTGAAGGGTAACATGGCTGAGCGTTTAACACTGCAGGAGCGTGCCCAGTTGGCGGCACGGTACGAAGTTTGGCAATCTGTCGTTCGAGTTCAAAGATGGTGGCGGGCCATTCACGGACCACGTGCCCAAGTGGACCCGAAAACAATCAAGAACTGCCACTCGAAGCTCATGACCACGGGGTCTGTGGCAGATGTTCGAAGATGTGGTCGCCCTTCGACATCCAGGGCCCAGGAGACGGTGCAGGCAGTTCAGGAAATGTTCGCACGGAGTCCACGAAAGTCAACTCGCCAGGCAGCTCGGGAAAGTGGACTCTCCCGCTACTCAGTGCGAACTGTGCTGAAGAAGGAGCTGAACTGGCGTGCGTGGAAGCCGCATTACTGCCAATCTCTCTCGGACGAGGACTGCGACATTCGCATGGAGTTCGGGGAAATCATGCTGGCTTGGCATGAAGACTGGCCCCATCTCTTCCGCAACATCCTCTGGAGCGACGAGGCGGTGTTCCACGTCGGAGGCTTTGTCAACCGCCACAATTGCCACTACTGGGCAGGAGAGGATCCCATGGTTACCGCTGAAAAAAGGCAGAATCGGTTCAGTGTAACGGTGTGGTGTGGTATGACCTCAGATCAGGTTGTGGGCCCGTTCCTTCTGCGCAACACCATGAATGCTGAGCGGTACCTTGCTATGTTGCGAAACGATGTCTGGCCGGTTGTCAGCACATGGGAGAACATCGACGATCTGATATTTATGCAAGATGGCGCCCCTCCGCACTTCGCTCTTGTTGTCCGTGAGTGGCTGGATGCCCACTTCCCTGGGCGTTGGATGGGTCGTCGTGGTCCACATCAATGGCCAGCCAGGAGCCCCGAATTGACACCGTGCGACTTTTTTCTTTGGGGGTGGGTAAAGGAAGAAGTCTACCGCACCAAACCAAGGACATTGGAAGAACTGAAAGACCGAATTCGGGAAGTCATGTCCTCCATCCCGCCGGAGTTCCTGCTAAAGTCAGTGGCCGCCATTCCTGGGCGGCTCCAGAAGCTGGTGGAAAGAGTTGGAGCCCACATTGAATTTTAGAGAAAACCTACCATGTATGCCTACCTTTTCATATTATTTCTTCTGAAATAAATGGATAATATACATATTTTTTTACCAATCCAAAATAGGGAGCTACTTTCCGCCCACCCTGTATATATATTACAGTATATGTGTATATATATATATATATGTGTATATATATATATATATGTATATATATATATATATATATATATATATATGTGTGTATATATATATATAATATGTGTGTATATATATATATATGCGTATATATAGATATTTTTTTTTTTTTTTTTAAGTTCGGGAAGAACGATTCGCCTCTATTTAAAAGGGCATATCTCGGCGGAAAAACAAAGAAAAAGTGAGAGGAAAGACAGAGGAAAAAAAAGGGTGGAGGGGACAGTCGAAGTGGAAAAAGACCAAGGATGACAAGGACTGCAGGGTCGAGCCCCATCATCCTTGGGTGCTAGGGCCGGAGGGCGCACGTGAAACCTCCAGGAACAAGCACGTACAAACGAGCACAAAGAGCACGAGCTTAGAACCCCCTTGCGGGGATATTATATATATATATATATATGTGTGTATATATATATATATATATATATATATATATATATGTTAACCCCCCCTTTTTGGCCCTGAGTCGGTTCGGATTCGACGGGGGGGTTCTGGTTCGGAGGCAAGCAACGGATGTTTCTTCTTTATACTTTTCTATAATTCTTTCTAATTCTTTTCTCTCGCTTTATGGGGTCGACACTCTGTTAATTCTTTTCTTTCAATAATAGAAGATAGCCCAACTCGAGGGGGAAAATTAAAACTTTCTCTTACTTTGGTTTACTTCTTAAAAATTACAGTTGGTACTCTGAATTTACAAGGGTAGAGGTTCGACCTCTTTCGACCATGGCTCAGGCCGGAATCTAAAAATATATTAAGGAGGCAAGGGGCCTCTGCCCCCTCTTAATGAGGTGCTAATCTGAAGTACAATGATGAAGTGCTAATCAGAAGTCTAATGCAGAAGTGCAATAAATGAAGTGCAGTAATGAAGTCTAATAATGAAGTGAAGTAATTTTATAAGTACAGTATAATATAGTCTAATGTTTTGGGGGAGGACAGTTGAAGGTTAAATTTCCCCCCTTTTTAAACACATGATTTCAACGAAAAAGAAAAAAAAATATAAAAATAAAAAGAACAGTAGTATCGCTGATTCTACATTTATGGAGGCGATATCATTTCGTAATATTACAAATTTAGTACATGACTGAGTACGTATTAATTTTGGTTCATTACAATTACGATTACAATTACTAATTAATTCATATTCACTTATTGTTTTAATTACAATTCCATTAAAGTACATTACATCAATTACATTATATTAAAGGATTACATTTAATTACAATTTTAGCAAATTGTTAATTGACATATCTACTACTGAAATAATCTAAATAGGTGATACCATTAATATAATGAAGGGGAGTTAACCGTTGTTCTATAATTTAAAGGGGATTAACAACAATGTTATATATTTATAGTTAACAATAATTACGCCAAATTATGTTAAATAATATTAGAACCTGGTTGGTTATCAGAGTTTGAAAGTCTAATTAGCCAGCGATGAGGAAAGCGGAGGAAAATACGATATTTATGATAACGTAATACATAAGTAATCGGAATTTGAATGACAGTTAGGTAAAATAGTAAGTACAAGTAATGAGAACGGGGATAACTATGTGACGTAAGCCGATAACGAACTAGTGGCCAGGCAGAGAAACAATGCAGTATATTATAATAACATAACACATAATATAACATAACACATGATAATGTTATAAATTCGAATCAAAGCGAAAGGAGACTTTTTAACTTTGAGCGTTCGAATTCTGCTGCGATGAGCGGAATGTGATCTTGCTAAGCATTTATTCGAGTTCATCTCGGGAGGTCAATATAATTAAAAATAAAAATGAAAAAAATAATACGAGAACGTTTTTCGCGTTCCCGAACGAACTGCGAAAGTTTTACATTTCATGATTGACACGAGTAAAGATGATTATTTAATAAAAATTACATACGATAATGGTCAAGCTAAAATATGGACGTATGGGGGCGGGGATATGGTCGAATAATAGTTATATTTATACTACATAACATAAATAATGACTTCTATAGGGTGTACAGTTTTTATTATGATGATATATAAATTTTCATACATTGGATACTAGATATATGATGAAGGGAAAATGTGACGTCATAGTTATTGAATTTTTACGTATAGTACGAATCATTGTTAGGAAGATTTACAAGAAAAAATTAGAGACAGAGTGGGAAACGTAAAGAGAATAAAGTTATTTTATGACGTCATAGTGCATAAGTCATTATTACAAATCGAAATTCTATCCAAAACTCGCTTCTGCGATTTTGGCTTCTTATGTAAAAATGGACAATGAATCCATATAATGATGGTGTAGGAATTGTTCATTGTTCACTTTTTACATTACTCTCCCCTTTTAAAAATGATATTTATACAATAATTTAATAGGGTACCATTAATACAATACAATGAGAAAATAACATCCTAACAGGGTACCATTAATACAATACAATGAGAAAATAGCATCCTAACAGGGTACCATTAGTTACAATACAAATTTTATACAGAACGATTTCGGGTAGTTGAGTACAATGCAGAGTAATCACATTTTTTAACATGACACTCGCGTAGAGGGCTATGATAAAAATATAAAAAAAATCAAAGATTAATACTTTAATTTAGATAAACAATTAAGCTAGACAAAGAATGATATTGTAAAATTTTTTAGCAAAATTTTATTATTTTTTTTTCTGTGGGGAAAATTACATTCACAATGAATAGGTAAGAGGGAAAAATATAAATCGTACAATCTATAAGCTAATTTTTATTGACTAGTGTAGGTAAAAATAGAATTACGTAATGGATGATGTATAGACCTGTGGTCAAATGTGTAGGGATTTGGAAGGTTTTTTTTGAATTAACAAAGTTTAAAAATGATGTATAATAATTTAAGATGGGTTTAGGGTTATATATATATATACACATTACGTTAAGGAATAGATAAAACAACTTAATAAATGCATGAACGAGAATTTATATATAGTAAGCAAAAATGATTAAGACTAAATAGCATAAGTTGCACTTACGTAATGAAATAGGTTTTATGTGATATTCAATGATTTTAGCATAAGGTTTGTGTATATATATATATATATATATATAGTGTGCATGCATTTTTATTGACTGCTGTAGGTACAAATCGAATTACGTAGTGGATGATGTATAGAACTGTGGTCAAATGTGTATTTATGTTTGTTGGGTACAAGTGTGTATCTGATGATTTCGTGACAGATTTAAATTCGACTACTAAAATTCATAACCATATACTGTAGTAGTATGTCAATTGACTATAATTTTCGTTTGATACCTTACAAATGGTACAATAACAATTTAAGGACAGTTAACTCACGATTAATTGAACAAAATAAAATTAAAATACAAATTAAAAAATATAAATCAATTATGCATTTAACGAGCTAAATACAATTTTATAATATTCTAAAAAAAAATAAAAGTAAATCGAACCATAGATGAATTTCGACCAAGAATAAAAAAGTTATTGAAATGAAAGGGAAGCATTTCGAACAATCTTTTTTTTTTAATAATTTTAATTGAATTTTACATTAAAAATTATTTTAGATAAAAGAAAATATTAAAAAGGTTTAATAATTTTTGCAGGTTAAGTAGAAAAATCATACTCTTTCGTTGAATGTTGATAGAATTTTGAATTATTTGATATTTTAGTCTGAAAACTTGTTTCCATATAGACAAATACATCTGTTTTATTGTGTAGAAGTTTTATTAAAAATTAAATGACTGAAATTTAGGGTATGTGCGGTCATACGGGTAAATTTCCCGATCGTACAGAGCAGGATAAATTAGGTACATGATCGATTAATGGTTACGCTATTTCTGTCATCATATAATGAAAATAATTATAAAACTCGTTAAAAACTTTTGTAAAAACGGTTTTGGTCGACACTGGGTTCAACTGCGGTTGGGGTGTTAAAATAAAAATAAAAATAAAAAAACAAAGTTTGGAGTACTACATTCGGGGGAATTGATTGACTAAGCGGGGGATATAAGTCTGAAATTGACAATAAGTTTTTCAAGATTGCTTGTCACACTACTTAGAACAAAAACTAAAAAAAATTGAACAAACGGAGGGACGGCATGTTCCTCATATACATTATAATAATTACCAAAATCATTACAAACAATTGTAAAAACGGTTTTGTGACAATTAATGAATTACATAACTATATATCTATATACGTAACAATGGCATGAAAAGGGAAAGTCAAATCAGTGAATTTCCGTCTTACAAACAAAGAAAAGGTTAAACCAAAGACGCAAATCGGTCAATTCAGGTTGAATTTTTAATTCTCTTGAACAACAAAAAAAGGTTGAATTCAATTGACTGCATTGAAAACTAACTTGGGACTCTAAATAAAATGACTTGGGGCTCGGAATAAAAATGACTTGAAATAAATCTCTCTGACTTGAAATAAATCTTTGACTTGAAATAGATCTCTGACTTGAAATAAATCTATGACTTGAAATAAATCTCTGACTTGAAATAAATCTCCCTGACTTGAAATAAATCTCTGACTTGAAATAAATCTCTCTGACTTGAAATAAATATCTCTGACTTGAAATAAATATCTCTGACTTGAAATAAATCTCTCTGACTTGAAATAAATCTCTCTGACTTGAGCTAAATCTCTCTGACTTGAGCTAAATCTCTCTGACTTGAGCTAAATCTCTCTGACTTGAGCTAAAACTCTGACTTGAGCTAAAACTCTCTGACTTGAGCTAAAACTCTCTGACTTGAGCTAAAACTCTCTGACTTGAGCTAAAGCTCTCTGACTTGAGCTAAAGCTCTCTGACTTGAGCTAAAGCTCTCTGACTTGAGCTAAAGCTCTCTGACTTGAGTAAAGCTCTCTGACTTGAGTTAAAGCTCTCTGACTTGAGCTAAAGCTCTCTGACTTGAGCTAAAGCTCTCTGACTTGAGCTAAAGCTCTGTGACTTGAGCTAAAGCTCTGTGACTTGAGCTAAAGCTCTCTGACTTGAGCTAAAGCTCTCTGACTTGAGCTAAAACACTCTGACTTGAGCTAAAACTCTCTGACTTGAACTCTTATCAAGTAGTATCTTGAAACTGAAAATGAAACTGACTTGAACTCTTATCAAGTAGTATCTTGAAACTGAAAATGAAACTGACTTGAACTCTTATCAAGTAGTATCTTGAAACTGAAAATGAAACTGACTTGAACTCTTATCAAGTAGTATCTTGAAACTTAACTGTCTAACTTGAAACTGCTTCAAGTATTTCTATAAATCTCTAAACTCTCTCTAAACTCTGTAAACTCTCTCTCTCTCTTAATTTGCAAGTCAATTCAATTCAGTAATTGAAAAAAATTTGCAAACAAAAAATAAAAAAAAGGTAAACACACATTTCACTCTAATGTACGGGAAGGTACATAAAATAAAATTATTCTATACTGAATATAACAGTGAAAATACTGAAATTCTCTCTCTGTTACAATTAACTCTGTTACAATTAACTCTGTTACAATTAACTCTGTGTTACAATTTCTATTTCACTAAAAAAAAATGTATCACTGGTGTCTGAAATGTTCACTGTGTTTTGTGTTAAATTCTGGCTCCATACTTTTTTTTCAGTGTTTTATTTATAAATTTTCTTAAAAAAAAACTCTTACTTAACAAGATTCCTACGGCGAAATCCTTAGAGACGTGTCCTGAAGACGTCTTGCTGGCTACTTGTTCCTGGGTGAAAACTAGGCGTGAAGAACTTGGAGTCGTGACACACCGTCAAGGGTGGATGTTACGAACTAGAAGTCGTGACACGCCGGTCGACTGGTTTTATCCTGATGCAGGGTAATTTCTATTCTTGGCCAAAGAGTGCCTCTTCTTAAAATAATCTTCTTAAAATCTTCTTTTATCCTGATGCAGGGTAATTTCTATCTTGGCCAAAGAGTGGCCACTTGTTAAACATCTTCTGGTTAAACATCTTCTGGTTAACATCTTCTGGTTAACATCTTCTGGTTAAACATCTTCTGGTTAAACATCTTCTGGTTAAACATCTTCTGGTTAAAATATCTTAAGATCCTGGTAAAGGGTCTCCACAATGTTAGAATCCTCTTCTTAAAATAATCTTCTTAAATATTCTTCGTCTAAAAATAACTCGTCGTCTTGAATTATTTCTTCGAAAATTCATTCTTCTAAGAATGATTCTGGTTAAAATCATTCGTCGTAAAACTATTCCTTTGAAAATCATCTTGATAGTAGGGTCGCCAATTTTTGTTTATCCTGGCTATAGGGTCTCCAGTTTGTTACCCCCCCCCCTTTATGGCCCTGGGTCGGTTCGGATTCGACGGGGGGTTCTGGTTCGGAGGCAAGCAACGGATGTTTCTTCTTTATACTTTTCTATAATTCTTTCTAATTCTTTTCTCTCGCTTTATGGGGTCGACACTCTGTTAATTCTTTTCTTTCAATAATAGAAGATAGCCCAACTCGAGGGGGAAAATTAAAACTTTCTCTTACTTTGGTTTACTTCTTAAAAATTACAGTTGGTACTCTGAATTTACAAGGGTAGAGGTTCGACCTCTTTCGACCATGGCTCAGGCCGGAATCTAAAATATATTAAGGAGGCAAGGGCCTCTGCCCCCTCCTCCTAATGTGGTGCTAATCTGAAGTACAATGATGAAGTGCTAATCTGAAGTACAATGATGAAGTGCTAATCAGAAGTCTAATGCAGAAGTGCAATAAATGAAGTGCAATAAATGAAGTGCAATAATGAAGTCTAATAATGAAGTGAAGTATTTTATAAGTACAGTATAATATAGTCTAATGTTTTGGGGGAGGACAGTTGAAGGTTAAATTTCCCCCCTTTTTAAACACATGATTTCAACTAAAAAGAATAAAAAATATAAAAATAAAAAAGAACAGTAGTATCGCTGATTCTACATTTATGGAGGCGATATCATTTCGTAATAGTACAAATTTAGTACATGACTGAGTACGTATTAATTTTGGTTCATTACAATTACTAATTAATTCATATTCACTTATTATTGTTTTAATTACAATTCCATTAAAGTACATTACATCAATTACATTATATTAAAGGATTACATTTAATTACAACTTTAGCAAATTGTTAATTGACATATCTACTACTGAAATAATCTAAATAGGTGATACCATTAACATAATGAAGGGGAGTTAACCGTTGTTCTATAATTTAAAGGGGATTAACAACAATGTTATATTTATAGTTAACAATAATTTACGCCAAATTATGTTAAATAATATTAGAACCTGGTTGGTTATCAGAGTTTGAAAGTCTAATTAGCCAGCGATGAGGAAAGCGGAGGAAAATACGATATTTATGATAACGTAATACATAAGTAATACGGAATTTGAATGACAGTTAGGTAGAAATAGTAAGTACAAGTAATGAGAACGGGGATAACTATGTGACGTAAGCCGATAACGAACTAGTGGCCAGGCAGAGAAACAATACAGTTATTATAATAACATAACATAATATAACATAACACATAATGTTAATAATTCGAATCAAAGCGAAAGGAGACTTTTTAACTTTGAGCGTTCGAATTCTGCTTGCGATGAGCGGAATGTGATCTTGCTAAGCATTTATTCGAGTTCATCTCGGGAGGTCAATATAATTAAAAATAAAAATGAAAAAATAATACGAGAACGTTTTTTCGCGTTCCCGAACGAACTGCGGAAAGTTTTGCATTTCATGATTGACACGAGTAAAGATGATTATTTAATAAAAATTACATACGATAATGGTCAAGCTAAAATATGGACGTATGGGGGCGGGGATATAGCGAATAAGTTATATTTATACTACATAACA
>JAJOZX010004190.1:55000-70000 GCA_023014485.1 Bathynomus jamesi
GTGAAATCACGCAATTTTATAAGTAGATTATCAGTTTGATTAAGAATATCTTCATCCCATCTTGCACTGTCATCTAAAATCTTTTGAAATGCATTTTTCAGAGTTTCACGCTGCCTTTTTATTGCTGACACGGTTCTAGATCTATAGCACCACCTTGTTTCGCAAAGTGATGGAATGCTGATATTAAGCTCTCTAAATACAGCTTTTCGTTTCGTACTTGAAAAAGCAAATTTACTGAAAGGCACGTACATTGGAAAAGAATATTTTAGCCCCGTTAACTTTCTTTGACATTTTACTTTACACTAAATTTCACTTACGTGCATAGCAATGAATAAAATAGCCGAATTTAAAACCTTTTTTCTCAGGCAGTTGAAGGCACGCTTATCGAAATGTAAAAAGTTACCATGTATCGCCAGAATTAAAAATTGTGCCTCTACAAGGCCGAAGGATATAAGCCCGAGTTGAAATGTTTTTTTCTTCATAAAAAAATTAATAGGAGGAAAAACGCATTTCATTTAATGAGAATTAGAAGGACTGTTATGTAACCGTATGCGAGCAAATAATTATTCATTAAAAGAACTTTAAATATACGATATTACTTATACTTTCTCGGGCGTAATGTCTCGCGCCCGAGTAAAGGATCTTGAAACATTACACGAAAACTTAATGTGTCAATATAGTTTTTTATAGGTAGTAAGGGTATCTAAATGCGCTCAAAATTTGCTTGCGTGACGAAGGCTAGACAGAAAATAGTAACATACTACCAGCCAAAAACCATTTTTACAATTTGTATTTAAAACTTTTTTTAAAACAAATCTATAAATACACAATTTTATCTCTCATGCTTCTCCTTGCCCCTTGCTTCTCGGGCTCAGCCCGAGAAGCCCGAGTGCAGGAGTCGCCACTGATATGTATATGTGTATATATATGTATATGTATGTATATGTATATATGTATATGTATATATGTATATGTATATATATATATGTATATAGGTATATGTTGTGTATATATATATATATGTATATGTATATGTATATATGTATATGTATATATATATATATATATATATATGTATATGTGTGTATATATATATGTATGTGTATATATATATATATGTATGTGTATGTGTATATGTATGTGTATGTGTATGTATGTGTATATATATATATTGTATGTATATGTGTATATATATGTGTGTGTATATTATATGTGTATATATATATATATATATATATATATATATATATATAATGTATATATGTATGTATGTGTATATATGTATTGTATGTAGGTATGTATATGTGTAATGTAATGAATATGTTATATGTAATGTATATTGTATATGTAAAAATTAACCATAAATAATTCCCATATTCCTATACTATCTATTCTTCATGTAATTCTTGTATTCATTTATATAGTTCTTGTATCCATTTTAAAAATTCATGTGTTATATGGTTCATGTATTTATATAATCCTGTATATTCTTATATATTTAACTTTATATAATGCCTATACTCATATGTATGTACGTGTGTGTATTCATTTTTACATAAGGACCAAAATCGCCCAACGCGAGTTTGGATAAAATTTTTGATTTGCTTTCTACTTTGCCAAATAATTGGTGACCTGTTGTTTTTTAAAATCTCATAATCATTTTTTTAGATTTCGCTTAATAAGGAATCCTGCTTAAGCTTTGCAATGTTCATATTTTGTATACATTCTCTTTCGTTATAAAAGATGAGATCATGTCTTGCCTAAGCATTAAAATTGTACATCTTAAACCTTAAAATTTTACTCATATGCATATTTTAGTGTAAAGATGCATAGTCCGATTTCCACTTTTAGTTAACTTGGCAGATCATGATAACATCAGATCTGAAAAGTCGCGGTTTAAGATAAAAATATGGTTTCGTCTTCAAATATTTTGTTTACTCGTTCAAGCCTTACCACAGCTAAAATTTACTTTATTTTCGAATATTGTGCAAAAATAATACAGCCTTTTTAGCATTTAATAATAATGATGTTAGCAGTTTTTGGGTATATAAACCCCAGTAAAAATCTTCCATTGTCATTCAGAAGCTAATTCAGAGGCTGAGCACTACCTGTACATTTTAGCAGTAAATTACAGTAAAAGATAGTTTTATCTTATCCTTCGAGCCTTGCTCTCTTCAGAAGAACTTAGTCATTAAACTTTCCGGATACGCTATAAGAAGAGTCCGGAACCTTCAGCATTTTTAGTAAGTCTATCAGAGTCCTCCGAGCCACTATAGAAGAACTCGGAGAGTAATATAGAAGAAAACTACTACAAGTCACACATCCGTTGCTGCCACCTAACTAGAACCCCCGTCGACTTCGAACCAACCCGGGCCATAGACGGAGGGGTTAACAACTGGCGACCCTTTAACCAGGATCTTCACGACTGACAACTTCTGCATCCAGGATTCTTCCGTCTTCCAGTCTTCCAGACCCTGGAACGAACCAACACCCAGTTGACCGGCGTGTCACGACTTCTAGTTCGTCACATCCACCCTTGAACCGGTGCGTCACGACTCCAAGTTCTCCACGCCTAGTTTTCATCCAAGAACAAGTGGCCAGCAAGACACGTCTTCAGGACACGTCTCTAAGGATTTCGCCGTAGGAATCTTGTTAAGTACAAAACTCTTTTTAAATAATCTCTAAACATTTGAAAAGTCAGTATTATTAACAGTTAATATTTAGTATTGAGCCAGAATTAACAAAAACACAGTGAACACTTCAGACACCAGTGATACATTTTTTTTATTGAAAACAGTATTTCACAGAATTATTGTCACAGAGTTATTGTTATTTTCAGTTATTTTTACTATTATTTAGTATAGTATAATTTTATTTAATGTACCAAACATAGTATTACCATACCTTCACGTACATTCGAGTGAAATCTTGTTTACATTTTTTATTTTTGTTTGCAATCTTTTCAAATTTTCCCCTAGTTAGGCAAATTGTTGTGCATTTATTTTTTATTTAGATAGTGTAGTTAGGAAAACCCCTTAAGTGATCATTCCATAAATTAAGATCGGTCAAGCAGACCTAATTAGAACACATTAATAAGTACCTTCACATATGAGCGATTCAGACGGTGCGCTTTCTGACATCGAAAATTTACCTACACCCATTTTTCCACCTACCCCGCGCCCTTCAAACATACTCCCAAACACACAAACTTCAGATCCAGAACAAGCCAATATGTCTCAGTCTCAAACCCCGCCCCAGCATACATTAACTTAGGCAGACTAGTAAACCTTCCCATACTGTTTTAATTTTTAAGGGGACCATAGATAATCGCTTTGTTGAACCACGCGTAAGACCTTGGATTGAATCTTTAGAGCAACATTTCTTACGCGAAAACATCACCGATGATGATATAAAAATTAGGGAAGCAAAAAGATTTATCGACCCTAAAGAAGGGAATGCTCATGACACAGTCACCTACGTCCCATCAATTAGCGAAGCTACAACATGGGACGATTTTAAACAAAACTTATTAGAATTTTTTAAAGAAATAACACTTGCACAACCCTTAGCCACGTTAGAAGCAGTCTTCCAAGCTAAATGGAAGAAAGAGGAACACGAAGATTTAAACAATTTTATTACACGACACACAAACTTGTAGGAGAAGCCCTCCGTGCCGCAGAAAATGCATGTGGCATAACTTTCACTTCGAAACAAAGAAATCTAATAGTAGCAACAACTATTTACCAAAACCTACCCGGAGCACCTAAAAAAAAGTTTCAGGAGTTTTTAAATGTTGACAAACCTGTAAGTGTAGCCATAAACAAAACACGGGAACATTACCCCGATTTAGCAAACCAGAACTACCGAAAGGTAGAGAAACCCCTGTACATTACATTCAGCAGCAGCAACACCAACAGCAACAACAACAACCCTATAAATCGAGGCCAATGCAGGGAACACCACCCAGAAACAAGCCCCCCAAACCCAGAATACACGCCCTCCTCCACAGTGTTTTAACTGCGATAGCTTTGGGCACATGATAAGTCAGTGCAATTATCCCTCTTATTGCTCCCACTGTCACGAACATGGTCATCGCCGTGGCGATCGCCAAAAGTGTGCTGATAAAGCCCCTGCAGGGTATAGACCCCACTTTCAGAAACCAAACCACCCACGTTCCCAAAACGTATCCCAAAAGTCATCCAATCCCCAGAAACCAGTCCATTCCCAGCCTCAGTCGAACCACCAACCCAATAGATTACGACCACAGGGTCAACCACACTCTTACCCCATGTACAAACCTCAGTACCAGTACAACCAGCAAGGTCAGCTAGTTCGGTACGTAGAAGTACCCGTGGAGGAATCATTTTCCCCAGAGTACAGTTTTCAAGAACACCCTCCAGCGTATGGTAATCCCGTAGAATATGACCCAGGTCCTCCCATAGAAGACCATTCGAGCCCTTTTTTAGACCCTACATTGGAGGCAGCAGTTCAACCTCCTCCCTCCTAAATTACAGTAATGAACCCAGATACGCACACAAACTCCCCATCAGGATAATAGGTGCGGACCTCCTAGATTTAATAATAAATTGTAGCACTGATAACCAAGATTTAACTGCTCTCCTAGATACAGGAGCACACGCGACGTTAATTAAGAAACAATGTGTAGATGAATTACTAGAGAGTACAAATTACAAATATGAACTTAAGGCACCATCCTGCCAACTCAGAGGAGTTACGGGCACACCCATACCTACATACGGAGAAATTGAGTTATATTTAGAAGTTGGAAACGCGGTATACCCCGCGAAATGTTGTATAGTGGACACAGTCGCCACCTTTCAGACAGACATCCTACTAGGTATGGATTTTTTTAACCGGAATCAATGGGAGATTTACCCAGCCGGAAAGTTAGTAAAGTGTCGAAATAGGACACACCATCTCCGTGAGAATGACAGACAGCTTAATGCTAATAGAATTAGTTCAGTTCAGATTTCCGAAAGAAATAGGAAACCCCCTCCACTTGATAGCAGTTCAAGTCAGCCGGTTGCATCCAGAGGGACAACCGCTCCAGAAATCAGACCCCAGGGTAATCAGTTCCAGTTGTTGAATCCAGTTGGATCAACACAGTTTTCCAGTCAGCAGTTTCCAGTCAGCCAGTTTCCAGTCAGCCAGTTTCCAGTCAGCCAGTTTCCAGTCAGCCAGTTGAGGCAAATTTTAGTCGCCGAACCAGAGTCAGATTCACAAGTTTTCATATGCCCTACCGAGCATATAATACTAGCACCTTATGAGAAGATTTGTTTCCTAGCAAAAGTAGTTGACAGTCAAGGAAAATTATTAGAGTCAGAGCGTACTCTGATTACAGAGAAAAGTAATTTCAAAAGAGATGTTCTTATTGCCCAAGTCCTTAGTCAGAGTCAGAATTCAGCTATCCCTGTTGTTTGTTTAAACAAAGGAAAAAGTCCTATAGAATTAACTTCAAATCAGAAAATAGGAACTGTTTCCACAGTAGAAGTAGATTCAGATTTCCCATCAGTATGATAAATCGTGTTTCCAGTTCCTTAGAGTTAAATCCTTCAGTATTAAAAGAAATATAGAAATGTCTGGAGCACTCCCTTCAGGAGTCACCAGCTTTACAGGATCCCAAACTAATGGAATCACTTCTCGATTTCCTGATAAGAAATAGAGATGTGATTGCCCTAAAAGGAGATCCTCTGGGCCGAACTAATTTGGTCCCTTTTGAAATCAAGTTGGAACCCAATTCCAAACCCATTTTCATTCCTCCCTATCGGGTTCCACATTCCCAATTAGTCACTATTGAGGAACACATCAAGGACATGTTGGAGCAGGATGTCATTCAGCCTTCAGCTAGTCCCTGGTCCTCCTATGATTCTCGTCTCCAAAAAGGACGGAACATCTCGCCCTTGTATAGATTTTAGACGCCTGAACAACATTACCATCCCAGACCGTTTCCCGATTCCAAACATGCAGGAAACAATTCTGAACGTAGGGAAAGCGAACTTTTTTTCATCCCTCGATTTAGCATCGGGTTATTGGCAAATGGAGGTCAGTCCCGAATCTCGGGCATTGACTGCTTTCTCCACTAACCGAGGCCATTACGAATTCCAGGTTTTACCTTTCGGAGTCCGAAATGGGCCTGCTAATTTCTCTAGGTTGATGAATATAGTCCTTTCCGACCTATTAGGTGTCGAAGCTCTCGTTTATCTTGACGATATTATCGTCTACAGTTCGGACATAAAAACACACTTTCAACGCCTTCAGAATGTGCTATCACACTTGAGAAAAGCACACCTTAAACTGAAGCTTGCAAAGTGCAATTTTTTACAAGAATCCCTGGTATACCTAGGATTCCTACTCTCGTCCACAGGAATTAAACCTGATCCAGCCAAACTCGAAGCCCTGGAAAGGTACCCTGTACCCAAAACCATCGACGACGCCCGTGCATTTATTGGTTTTGTCGGATTCTATCGGAACTTTATCCCCCAATTTTCAAATATTGCTAAACCCATTACTAATTTGTTCCAGAAAAATTCGAAATTTAACTGGGAATCCGATCACCAACATGCCTTTGAAACTTTAATTAAACTAACCTGTCATCCCATTTTACAATATCCTGATTACACAAGACCCTTCATCATAGCCTATGGACTAGGCCGTCCTGTTACAGGACGTAGACGGTGTGGAATTACCCATTGCTTATGCCAGTCAACTTCTCTCTGCACCTCAACGGAATTATTCCACTACGGACCGAGAGGCCCTAGCGGTATATTGGGCTTTGAAAAAATTCCGAAATATCGTCTGCTAGGCTACGATGTAACCATCAAGACTGATCATAGATGGGCTCTGTTGATTCAGGACTTTGCGGTAAAAATTGTATACAAACTGGGAAAACTTCAAGTTATTCCAGACGGATTGTCGAGACTCAAGCCCGACGCCCAAGTGAATAAAAAAGGATTCTTCCTATGTTCGACTACGAGTGTCTGCAATACTCCCAACAACAGGACCAACACACCCAAAACCTTCGGGCGCGCCTGGAACAAAAGGAACCATCGAAGGTAAAAGAACAGTACAACCTCAAAGATGGGCTCGTACATTTCAGGAACGAAGATGGAAACGACCTCGTGGAGATACCAAAGGATCTCGTCGATATAGCCATTGGACTTTGTCACGACTCACCTTTGTATGGACACATGGGGCCGGATCGCACCATCAAGAGTCTTTTGGAGCGATACCATTTTCCCGAGATGAACAGAAAGGTACACGAATACATCACCGAATGTTCATCATGTTTAAAACACAAAGGCAACGTACCATCCACAGCTCCTATGCATCGATATCCAGTATGTCAAAGGCCCTGGCAAAGAACTGGAATGGATATACTGGGACCATTTTCCAAAACATCAAAGGGAAATCAGTACATCATTGTGTTTACGGACCACTTCTCGCGTTACAGCGAAGTAGCCGCAATTCCAGACCAGACCTCGGAAACTGTGGCAAGAGCCCTAGTGGAACGCGTCATCCAAAATCATACCACTCCTTCCATCCTAATCTCGGATAACACCCTTAGTTTCACTTCCAAACTGTTCGAGTCACACTGTAACATGTGTAAAATTAAAAATACACACATTGTGGCATACCATCCGCAGGCAAACCTTCTTAGTGGAAAGGCACAATCGAAAGATCTTAGAAGCCCTGCGCCACGTTGTCGATGCGTCCTCCCGTACATGGGATGATTCCCTTCCCATGGTACAAACAGCCATCAACAATGGCTATAATGTGTCCATCGGGGACACCCCTCATTTCGTCCTTAATCACTACGACAAGCGTCTACCTTTTGATTTGCCCGACCAAATCGACCCGGCAGTTCTAACATCTTCCGAGATGGCAGAAGCAAATCAGCAACTAGCTGAACGATCTTTCACGATTTTTGACATAATCCGCTATGCCCTCGACCAACGAAACCAACAGATGGAGCAAGAACAACATAGGCGTCATCCCCGTCAACGGACTATAATCGTCGGTATGCGATGTTATTTGATGAGCGTGAAACCGCCAGGTGCTCATCGCAAATTATACCCAAAATGGGATGGCCCATATAGGATTATGAAAAACCTCGGAAAAAATCGTTATGAAATCCTCGACCTCCGGGATCATTCCAAACTAAAGATCATTCATGCTGACAATTTGAAGATAGCTTCCGAACAACACCTTCCCAAAAAACAGCTGCCAGGCGTTCGAGCTGCCTATCCTTCAAAAGGTCAAGGTATTAACAAATCGAGCAGGGATCAAAAAACTGAAGTGGTCACCGCGGGAACCGCTACCCATGACAAAGATTGGTACCTCGTAATACCACCAGTACTCGAGGCAATCTCTGAACAAGAGGAGGCCAGGCCCCAGAGCCAAGCGTCCCATTACAAGTCCCTAGTCAGGCCTCATTTAGAATATGCAGTTCAGTTTTGGTGCCCGTACTTGCGTGAGGATATTGATAGGTTAGAAAGGGTTCAGCGTCGTGCCACGAAACTTATTCCGTCATTGCGCAATAAGCCTTATGAAGATAGGATTAAAGAGTTAGACTTGTATTCACTCGCAACTAGAAGATTAAGGGGGGAGCTTATTGAAGTTTTCAAAATCGTCAATAACGTCGATAACGTAAATTTTGATAAATTGTTCACTTTCGATAATAGTAATACTCGCAATAACGGACTTAAGTTGCGTGGCAGACGTTTCATTACTAATATCGCTAAAAACTTCTTTACGTTTAAAGTAATTGATAAATGGAATAATCTTCCCGCGTCAGTCGTTCATTCTACCAGCGTTAATATGTTTAAGAACCGTCTTGACAGACATTTTAAAAATATTAACGTTGTTTAAAATTAAACAGAAAGTTAACAACAGGAGCTCTGGTGGTGGTGCTCGAGGATGAGTCTGTTGACGATGAATGCCAGCTTGTGACTTGCCAGCGTGTGATGCCAGCAATAAAAAAAAAAAAAAAAAAAAAAAATTATTAGACTAACACGAATGTAGATGTAGCTTGTAGCGTAAACTAACCCACTTTTTGTTTAACTTTACCTACTTTTTTTTTTCTTATCTCCTTACTTGCATGTCTGTAACTCTTTCCTTGCATGTTTGTAGTTTGCATGGTATGACAGTGAGTTAAGACTGTGTTTGCATGGTTTGTAAGCGTTCTTATTTTACTTCTTTTCATTTTTTCACCCCTCTCCTATATTCTCCGACTATTTTTCTGACTTGTCGGCAGTGGCCGGCGGATGATGATGGTGAGACTTTTTTCCTCTTTTCTGAATGAATGTTAACCCACGAATGATAGGTGTTGCTCCTTACTTAACCCCTTATTCTCTTCTCTTCTCTTAACCCCCTACGCTTTCCTTTCTCTCGGGCTAGCCTTAGAGTGGATCTTAGGGTCTTTGTTAGCCTTAGCTTCTGTAGATCTGTAGATCTGTAGATCTCCTCCAACTCCACCATCTCGTCTGTTACCACCCTCACCGATTGATGATCGACGTACGGACCCTACATACCGCCCGAAAATGCATCAACCACGTGAACTAGAACCTTCACATAAGAAACGAACCCGCTCAGAATCAGAGCTTAACGGTCGACCCCCATTGCTTCCGAAACGAGGCCGTCCCCTTCGCCCACAAACACAAGTATCCACACAGCCACCTCCAGTTCCGTATAACCTAAGGCGTAGAAATGAATAAAATTGTCCCCCTTATAATTTTCCAAATTATTTACTCTTGTAGCCCTAGCATTAAAATTTCTACCGGAGTTGTTATTGAAAAACTTGCAGAAGGTAAATGTTTGAAAGGGCACGCAGACCTTTATATAAATTTGCAACCCCCTGCTAGAATTAAAATCAATCTCCTTCAGATACAAACCCAATTAAAACCGTTTGAAAGTAAAGTCCAGAATTCTTTCCAAGGAGATCAGATTAGTCGCGTTTCTGTTACCATGGATACAAAGTGAAACTAAAAACTCGGCAAACTTTAACCAAAGAAGTAAAAGGGGACTGATAGATATAGGAGGGAAACTGTTCAAAGGTTTATTCGGATTAGCAACCGAAGAAGATACTAAAAGAATCGAACTCAAATTGAATCTCTTCGCGCGAAATCGACAGTATACTGGACACATGTTAGAACAAACTATTAGGTCACTACACGAAAACAATCGCTTCCTCCACTCCCTTTCGGACAGATTCACATACCTTGAATCCATGTTAGCTCAATACAAAGAACACAAAAGATATCTAGAATTAATAGAGATAATTAACCTACAAGTAACCCTAATCGATAAATACTACAACGAATAACTACGATTCATTCCAAGGTTTTGCGTGCAACCCAGCTAGCCCATGGAAAAATCACTTTCCACCCTAATACCATGGGAAACACTTCAGTCCTCGATTCACACCGTCCAGACACAATTAAAATTATCACCCATATACCCACTCAACCACACTAATTACCCCCAATTTCTAGAATACACCTAGACTGTACATGGACGACACCCCTACACGTACCTCATAATTATACCATTTTTCGATGTCCTCAGTTACGACGTATATAAATTTCACCCTTTCCCAACACCCTACCAAAACAACTCTAATGTCTATCGATTGTATTTACCCACCGTACCACATTACCTTTTACTCACCAAAGATCTGTCAGCCTATTCTATGATGTCAGATAGCGACGTCCGGCATTGCCGATTCCCGCAACCAAATAAACAACTCGTTTGCCCTCCACTCAAACCAGTTATTCTTCCAACTACTAGGTCTTGCTTTATCGACTTAATTCGTGACCGGCATGCCCCTGTATGTTCATTTAAAAAAATTTATTCACCTAAAACCGTCCAACTACGAATTGGACCAGACATTTGGGCTTCTCGCGCGAACAGGACTTCCGCTACTCTCGAGTGTCCGTCAAATTATTCCCTCACCACAATCCCTATGGTTATTCGGCTACCAATTGGTTGCTCCTTGCATTCAAAAACCCCCCAAATATACAACCCGTACAAGGTTACCATTAATAACTCATACCCCTTCCCGTCGCAAATTAAATTTAAACCCGTCATAGAGATCTTAAATCTCCATAAAACCTGTAACCATCCTACCCGAGCTACATGCCCCTGAATGGAATGATCAGTTGAGTCGGTTTAAAATTTCGGATGATAACCAAAACAACCTCTTACAAATATTACAACCTGTTACAATTTTCTCAACATCTGCCGTTAGCATCATTATTGTATGTGCTATTATCCTCGGTATATTTGTGGTGAAAAGATCGTTCTGGGAACAAAGAAAAACAAGAGAGACCGAACGACATGAAACTATTTATGCACGACCAAGAGTGCGTACCCAGACCACGTGAACTAGACTTAACCACCCGAATTATGTTGTGTATATAAATCTGTATTATAAAACCCATCAAGTTAGCATTAGTTAGGATGTACATTATTATATTAATATCATTCTAGAGAGAGAGCCCTGTAAAAATGAACCATAAATAATTCCCATATTCCTATACTATCATATTCTTCATGTAATTATTGTATTCATTTATATAGTTCTTGTATCCATTTTAAAATTCATGTGTTTATATGGTTCATGTATTTATATAATCCTGTATATTCTTATATAATTAACTTCATATAATGCCTATATTCATATGTATGTACTTGTGTGTATTCATTTTTACATAAGGACCAAAATCGCCCAACGCGAGTTTGGATAAAATTCTTGATTTGCTTTCTACTTTGCCAAATAATTGGTGACCTGTTGTTTTTTAAAATCTCATAATAATTTTTTTAGATTTTGCTTAATAAGGAATCCTGCTTAAGCTTTGCAATGTTCATATTTTGTATACATTCTCTTTCGTTATAAAGGATGAGATCATGTCTTGCCTAAGCATTTAAATTGTACATTTAAACATTAAAATTTTACTCATATGCATATTTTAGTGTAAAGATGCATAGTCCGATTTCCACTTTGCTCACTTGGCTGGTCATGATAACATCAGATCTGAAAAGTTGCGGTTTAAGATAAAAATATGGTTTCATCTTCAAATATTTTGTGTACTCGTTCAAGCCTTACCACAGCTAAAAATTTACTTTATTTTCGAATATTGTGCAAAAATAATGCAGCCTTTTTAGCATTTAATAATAATGATGTTAGCAGTTTTGGCGTATATAAACCCCAGTAAAAATCTTCCATGGCCATTCAGAAGCTAATTCAGTCGCTGAGCACGACCTGTACATTTTAACAGTAAATTACAGTAAAAGATAGTCTTTAACTTATCGTTCGAGCCTTGCTCTCTTCAGAAGAATTTAGTCATTAAACTTTCCGGATACGCTATATGAAGAGTCCGGAATCTTCAGAAAATTTTAGTAAGTCTACCAGAGTCCTCCGAGCCACTATAGAAGAACTCGGAGAGTAATATAGAAGAAAACTACTACAAGTCACACATCCGTTGGTACCACCTAACTAGAACCCCCGTCGACTTCGAACCAACCCAGGCCAGAGACGGGGGGTTAACATATATATGTATATGTGTATGTATATATATATATATATATATATATATATATGCATTTAACTGCAATGACCACGCAGTATATAAATGAATAGAAACGACGTAATTAAGGAGCGTCTCTGCACACGAGGAAGAGAAATAACGAATAAATGAAAAATGAGGCGAACCGCCCGGGAATTGAACCCAGGGCCTTCCAATTGCCGGTTGGATGCGCTACCATTACACCACGGACCTCATCAATCATAAATCGAAATTCTCCTACATAGGGCAGAATTTCGATTTATGATTGATGAGGTCCGTGGTGTAATGGTAGCGCATCCAACCGGCAATTGGAAGGCCCTGGGTTCAATTCCCGGGCGGTTCGCCTCATTTTTCATTTATTCGTTATTTCTCTTCCCCGTGTGCAGAGACGCTCCTTATTTACGTCGTTTCTATTCATATATATATATATATATATATTAGGGTGATTCAAAAAAATCAGTTTTTTTTTTAATTGTTGAACCTGTATTTTTGTTCCCTATGACAAAAAAGTAGTGTATGCCAAATTTGGTGAATTTTAAATAAAATTTACTATGTGCTACCATGCGTCAAAGTTTCCCTCTTTTTCAATTTGTTTGTTTTTACAACTTATGATTTTATGTTTAATTGTTTATATTTCAGAATTTTTAATTAATGGTTTATATACTAGCTTGCTTTTAAATGTTGCTTGGAACTCGTAATTTTGATACCAATTAATTGATTATGGAAGCTAGGCCTAACTCACCATCACCCAGTTGCTCATTTGGGAGAAGTTCTACAAGAAAAGAAACTGAAGTATGGCTAATT
This sequence comes from Bathynomus jamesi, assembly GCA_023014485.1. Classification (NCBI taxonomy): domain Eukaryota; kingdom Metazoa; phylum Arthropoda; class Malacostraca; order Isopoda; family Cirolanidae; genus Bathynomus; species Bathynomus jamesi. The sequence goes on from JAJOZX010004190.1 coordinate 68,389, forward strand.
GGGCAGCCCTCTGCAGTACTAAAAACATCCGTATTACCATCAGAGAAGGAAATGATGGCCCTCTTCATGTACTACAGAAATATTAAAAAGCAAGACATTAGAGAATCATGCTGCTCTACTGCAGATGATGTGCTAGCAGTTTGGAAAAAAGCAGGAATACCAGCAAAACAAAGAATACATGTAGTAGATAAAATTCAAGGAATACTGAAGGAATGACAGCTGCTTAAGAAAAACAAAGCAAACAAATTGAAAAAATCACAAAATTTAAATAATAAAGAAGAAAAATGGAAAGATAAACTGGAAAACTTATTTGACATTGCTCATGAGAATGCTATGCAGCTTATAAAAATAGAAGATGGTAAGAAATTCTTGAAAATGCAACGTGAGAAAGGACGTCATGGAAAAATGGGTACCATTGATAAGGCTGTTGCTAAAAAAGAGCAAAGAGCAGCAGAAAAGCAACAACGTTATGAAAAGAGGAAAGCAGAAGAAGAGATCAAAAGAAAGAAGAGTGAAGAGGCTGTCATACTCACCAGTACATCATCAGAGGAGAGTGAAAGTGATGAATCTGGTTTCTGTGCTGCACAACCTTCAACATGGAAAAGTAAGGTTGGCAAACGTAGAAAATTGTTTGATGATAAATTATTAGGAAGTCTTGATGTTGCAAAATTGAGTGACAGAAATGCCTCTCTTTTTAATGCAAACAATCAGACATCGCTTGAATGGGACATCTGCGAACAAATAAAATGCATGTGTTTCAATACAAGGCAGCCAATACTGGTCCTAGAAATGGTGCAGCTATTCTTCTAGAACAAAAATTCGACAACGATTTATTGTGGCTGGCATGTCGACACCATATATTTGAAATTATGCCGGAAGCTGTTGTTTCAGTCTTTATCACCATCTTCTGGCCCAGATATAGTCCTTTTCAAGAAGTTCAGAGAAAAATGGTCAAGCATTAATAAGGAGGACTACGAGACAGCATTATCAGATCCAGATATCTATGAAAATATTCATGACATCAAAGATGACATAATTATATTTGCAACAAATCAACTAGATACATTCCAACCAAGAGACGATTACGTAGAACTATTGCAGTTAACAATTATTTTTTTGGGAGGTGAACCAAAAGGTGGAATCAAATTTAAACATCCAGCGGGACTTCATCGGGCTAGGTGGATGGCCAAAATTACATATTCATTAAAAATTTTTATGTTCAAATCTCGGTTCAAAATTTCAGTAAAAGACAAAAAAGGACTAAAAGACATCTGTCTATTTGCTACTCGGTTATATGTAAAGGCATGGTTTACAGCTCCTGTGCCATCTTGCGCTCCTCGTCTTGCTCAGGAATTATTACAGAATCTTGTAGTCTACAAACAAATAAATGACACAATTGCATTTGTTGCTATTAAAAAACTGTTAGGTCACCTCTGGTACCTATCAGAAGAACTGGTAGCCTTGGCCTTTTATGATGATGAAGTGCCTACTGAAACGAAAAACAAAATTGTAAAGGCCTTGCAAAATACAACAGAAACTCTTCCTGCAAAACGGGCTTTTCTAGATCCTGCACTTATTCCAACGAAGAAATTAGAAGATTTTGTCATCAAAT